>CM045930.1:11665548-11718048 GCA_025177825.1 Aechmea fasciata
CCGAAAACTAAAAAAATATTGGTATAGAAAATGACTAGTGCTACTGAACAATAATCGTGATCTCTGTGAATAGACGAGATTTTACTGGAATTGATACGACCTTTTTTTTCGAATGAATTTAGATGGCTGAGAACTAATTGAACAGAATACTAAAAACAGACGTCTAATACTTGACCAAAGTTTGACCGTCCTATCGCAAGTGACAAAAGGATTTGATAGTTGGTATTCAAAATTTGATTTGAAGCTCAGCTTTACATTTTTATATAAATTTATTTTTTAAAAAATAAATGAAGATGTTATCTTCTTCTCAAAAAAAAAAAAAAAAAAAAAAAACTTTACCAAAGTGAAAAAAAATGAAGCTCAGGGACCAATGGCCTAATTAACCCTCAAATTTTTCCAACCAAGAAAATAATTAAAAAACAGTAAACAGTTCAATATATGCCCTTCAAACACAAAAGACAAAATCTATATATCCTCTATGCTCTACAATTGCCTATATCCATACATAATATATATATATATATATATATATATATATATATATATATATATATATATAGAGAGAGAGAGAGAGAGAGAGAGAGAGAGAGAGAGAGAGAGAGAGAGTTGAGTAGAATACTCTCGATAAGTAAACGGGGCATTTTACTATCGAATTGTTTTCGATGATAGAGCTTCCAAATTGACGATCGGCTCATTGAACATGATCTATACCACTTAAAGTGTTTAGAAATCAAATTTCAAATATTTTTGACATCATTTGCCTAATGATCAAAGGGTTTCAAAATTTGTAATTTTAATGGTGGATAAGAGACGTTTTCTCGTTTAACCGTGTAAAGATATCCAAATCAATTGAATTTTTGTTAAAAATTTTTTTAAACTATTTAAAACAAGATCTATACTCTTGATCTTGATTACAAGACTCCTATCATCATTTTTTAAAGAATATTCATTTTCAACTATTCATTTTTCGTCACTAGATGGATAAAAGAACAATATCGAAAGTGCGTGAAATTTGATTTCTAGGTAGTTTAAATGGTTTAGATCATATTTAACGGAGTCGATCGTCAATTTGGAAGTTCTATCATCGAAAACAACTCGATAGTAAAATGCTCCGTTTACTATCGAGTATTCTACCAACTCTATATATAGATATCTTATATTTATTAACTATAAATAAAAATATTTGGGGGTTTTCCTCACCACTCCTACCAAGGTTATGTTGGTAATTTAAATACAAGTAATAAAATATTATTAACTATAAACAAAAATATTTGGTGGGTTTCCTCACCACTCCTCTCAAGGGTATGTTGGTAATTTACAAACAAGTCATAAAATATGTAAAATATAAATGTCATAGAAGATTAGAATTTAGAAATTAATGGTACAATTAATTTCTTTTTGGTCAAATTAAGAGAAATTGAGAAGAATAGAATTTGGAAATTAATGGTGCAATTAATTTTTTTTTTTGGGTCAAATCAAGAGAAATTAAAAAAATTTTCTACCCAGGGTATGTTGATAATTTAAATGCAAATCATAAAATATGCATAATGTAAACATCATAGAAGAATAGAATTTATAAATCTATTGTGCAATTAATTTTTTTGGTCAAATCAAGAGAAATTGAGAATTTTTTTTTTAAAAAGAAGAATTTAAAAAATATGATTAGCGCTGCATGAAGGAAGAATGCTGCTTCAAAATGCATTTATTCAGAAAATTTTAAAAATATTAAACTCAACTAATTATTAAAAATTTCTGAATATTTTTGAAAATTAGTAAAGTTTGAAATTGTTTTTAGAAATAAAAATATTAGAATTTCTTCAATTAATAAAGGACTAAAAAATCGAATATGTGATATCTTCATCTTCTAGGCTTTCGAGAAAAGAGGTCTGGAGGAGATGTATATTCTCCAACAAACAAAGAGGTTTCTTCAAGAAACAAAGAGTTAAGAGTTTCGATGAAAAGAAACATTTTCTAAGAAACGAGGAGATTTCACCAAAAAAACAAAATGATTGCTCCAAAAAACGAATAGGTTTAATAGAGGAGTGTGCATTTTGAATAAATGCAATAATTTTAATAAATATTATTAGTAAATATTTATGAATTGTTTTTTTAATTTTTCTATGTTGTTTTTTATATATAAGAAGGTATTGTTACCATAACCAATGACATCAATTAGAACTTGAATTTAAAGAGAAAAAAACTTTTAGAGGGAGATATCCTGGATGTGATATTTATTTAATTGGTCTTCATACACTTATTAAGCGGTTAGTTTTAAAAAAATATTTTCTTCAATTTTTTCTTAATATGGATGCTTTGGTGAAAAATGGTTTTTAGTCATATTTGTTTGTATACAATAAAATTATACTTGTATTAATCTTTTTTATTTGCTTTCATATTTTTCGCTAATTCGATGAATTATTTGTATAGTAATTTATTTTTACTTTGTAAATTAATATCTTCTCTTTTTTTTATGATTCTATTTTCTAAAATTTTACTAAAATTCTAAAAAAAATTTCCTTCGATGGCTACTAATTCTTTAATTTTTTCTATTTTATTTAGAATATGTCATTAACATATAGTTATTTTCAACATTGGGTTGATGATGAGGAAAGTGAGCCACTACCAATTGATAATTTAATGAAAATTTTCACTAAAGTTGATTTGGCTACACTATACTCTTCTCGAGCTATCTCTTTCTACTTCAACATAGCAACTTACACATTTGAATTTGTGTTGCATTGTTGTCAAAGGTTGCTTGAAACATTTGGCTTGTTTGTATAACAATTCGATATAAGTTTACCTGTAGAATTTACCCCAGCACATAACCCTTTGGTTTTGCCAAATTTTAATTTGAGATTTATGCCTGAGATTGTTCATATTCTTTCATCCTCAATGAGTGGATGTTTGTTATGTTCAAATAATAATCTTCAGCAACCAAGGTTCTATATATGTCATCCTAGGTTAAGGTATATAATCCTAGGACTAGGTACCGCTCCAAAGATTTTGCTTTGATCGTGTATGGGTCTTCACCTTTCTACTATAAAATTCTACAATTACATTGGTCGCATTTTTTTAGATCAAATTTGGTCAGTGAGTTATTTGGTTCCATACAATGGAATTGGCGATGGTGTGGTGAAACTTGTCTAGATGCAACTCATTTTTTAGGTTAGGAATGACCGTTTTCAGTTGGCCGGTATTTGTATTGGATGGTAAATAATTCTAAGGTCTTTGTGTTTGACTTACGGATGTTTAGTTTGCATTTCAAAGAACTACCAAACCAAGCTCGCTATTGTTCTATATATCCTTGCAAAAATGAGTTGGTGAGCCGTGATGCAGGCCTTGATTTACTACACATTTGTCTCGACACTATGGATATTTGGAATCTACCATCATACAACTCAGCTTGGATTTTTGTTACTAGAGCTCGTCTCAGTTGCTTATTGGTAAATTTTATATTCTACGGTATGATAATTTTTCGAACATATGATAAAATATTTTTAGTGACCGCTAATTGCATTTTCATTATTAATATACACGATCGTGCTATTGAGATTTTGAGCTTGATGTTTGAGATAAAAAAATTCGAATTCGAATTGAGGAAATACTTTGTTTGAGATAAAAAAAAAAAATACAAATTCAAATTCAAATTGGGCTGTAAAAGAAAAGAAAATAAATTGGATGAAAAAATGTAAGAAGAGAGAGAGAGAGAGAGTTGAGCTAGAATACTTCTAAAAGTATTATGAGGTTGGTGCTTTTGAGTTTTAAACTATTAGATGAAAAAATGTAAGGTTGGGATGATAGTGGTCGGTGGTGGTCGGTGGTGGTAGGTGGAATAGTATTTGATCCAAGGGCTATTAGTAATCAGGGAGTAGATCTAAGGACTAGAAACCTAAAAGCACCAATAGGGTGATACTTCTAAAAGTATTCTAGCTATATATATATATATATATATATATATATATATATATATATATATATATATATATATATATATATATATATATATATATATATATATATATATATATAAGCATGCTACTATCTTTACATTAATATGTAGAAGTAGGTGGTCTTTACTGATTTTTAACCGTTGGATTGAGAGATGTGCGGTTAGGATGATGGGCCCTGGGGACAGAGTAGGGGTGGTTGGTTGGGGAATAGTATGATCTAACGGGTGAAGAGAATTATCAAAGGGGGTGGATCTAACGGTGGAAAACTTGAAGTAACTTAGGAGTCTTGCAGTCTTGATGATAGCATGTTGATAAATTTATATATATATATATATATATATATATATATATATATATATATATATATATATATATATAATTGAGCTCTATACTTTTAAAAGAAATCAAGTCATTGGTCTTTGTAAGTTTTTAGCCCACTTTATAGATGTGAGGTTAGGATGATGTGGGCCCCCTTGGGTTAAGTGGGTGGTTGGTTGAATAGTATAATCTAACGGATGGAAATGATCAAAGTCGTAGATCTAACGGTAAAAAATTCACAAGAAGTGCTTGGTGCTTTTCATATATATATATATATATATATATATATATATATATATATATATATATATATATATATATATATATATATATATAGATATATGTAGTCCCATTCTATTTCGCTAATTGACTTTTATATGTACAGGTGGAAGTTAACTTTCACTCTAATTTACATAAAAATAAATAAATAGTATAGTGATAATCAGTCATGCTGTAATTAAGAATATTAATCTACCGTTGGGTCTCTTTATTGACTTTATAACTGAAGCCTGGGGGAATGAGTAAACCGCTGTCAATCAACTTTCCCATAATGTTCTAAATCTCGAGCACAGATCAAACAATCATCTCAACGGTCCAACTTAATTAGCTTGAGCACGAGACATTCCCAATACTTTTCGCCAATAGTATAGTTTATCAAAAAGATTCCGATGGGTTCTCGAGTGGTGCTATGATGCAAACAAAAAAAGTCTATGGCAATATATACCCTCAAAAGAAGCTAAACTCTTATCTTTATTGCTCTGTGAAAGTCATTGGTCTTCCCATACATGCCCTTTCTAACCACTAAAGACAAAATTCCATCGTCTAATTTTCAACGTTTACTGGGGTCATGATTTAATAATCCTCTTATCTCTCATTTCTTTATATTCAAATATTAATTTTTTATTTAAAAATAATAGTTCTCTGATATTCTGAAATAAACCGATATAATTATTCCCCACCAATACCTCTATTTGCTATATAAAACCTGCCAACTATTTTATATATATATATATATATATATATATATATATATCGACAATTAAAATTATAAATTTTGAAAGTTTCTTTGATCGTGAGGCAATGATGTGATATATATATATATATATATATATATATATATATATATATATATATATATATATATATACACACACACACACACACTCAGTATTATATAAGCCATTATTATGACTTAACTAAGAGAGACGAGAGAGATGAGAGAGAATGTAGAGAGAGAGAGAGAGAGAGAGAGAGAGAGAGAGAGAGAGGGGGGGGAAGATGACAACATTTATGGCAATAAGAGGTAGAAATATTTCGTTATCGTTATAATCTTCCAAATGACAGGCACTCATTTACATAATATAAATATATATATATATATATTAAAGATAAAAAATATATTTCGGCTATTGATATATGTACAGGTGAAAATTAACTTTCACTCTAATTTACATAAAAATAAATAAATAGTATATTTATAATAATAATTAAATTTTTGTGTAATTAAGAATATTAATCTATGAAGAATAAATATAATTTAAACTGAACTTAATGAAATGAGTAAACACTTAAATTTTTTTATAATTTTAAAAATCGAGACAGATCAAATAATCTTTATAAACTTAATTAGCTTGAAAATTTTTTTTAATCTTTTTTATCAAAAAGATTCCGATGGGTGCTCGATTGGTGCTATGGATGCAAACAAAAAAGTCTATGGCAATTAACCCTCAAAATTTTCCAACCAAAAAAAATAATTAAAAAATAGTAAAGAGTCCCATACACATGCCCTTCAAACCACTAAAGACAAAATCTATCGTCTACTCACTGTTTGGATTGGGAATAAGGGACGGAATAACCTCTTATCTCTGTCTTTATATTCAAATATTAATTTTTTATTTAAAAATAATAGTTTAGGATATTCGAAATAAAGCGATATAATTATTACCAATACCTCTATTTGCTATATAAAGCTGCCAACTATTTTTCGTATTTTATATTATTTATTCAAATACTATTTTTTTTATCTAGGAAACAACCTAATTTTTATCAAAATATTATTTTACTTATCCTTATATTTGTATTTATTTTTGTAATAGTTAGTTCTATACTCGAGCAAGCGGTGTACAATTACCCATATATATATATATATATATGGAGTCCTACTATCATTTTAATAGGATAGGAAGACTTGTCTATCGATTTTTTAGCGCTTTGGATCAATTCTTTCATCATTTTTAACTATTGGATTAAATACTATAATCAGGTGGGGATCACTCAACAGAGGAATGAATTCATTTCTAAAGTAATATCATCCTAATCATATAATTTTATCCGATAGTTAAAAACATTAGAAGTCTCTTATCATATTAACTATTAATATGATAGTAGTCTATATATATATATATATATATATATATATATATATATATATATATATATATATATATATATACAAATACATATAATACATATGTATATGTATATGTATATATTATATATTATATATACTCATTATTATACAAACCATTATTATGATGACTTAAGAGAGATGTGAGAGAGAAGAGAGAGAGAGAGAGAGAGAGAGAGAGAGCTAAGATGACAACATCCATGGCAATGAGAGGTAAAAGAAGTAGCCTCCCTCTCCCTGTTGACTTGCACTCTTCCCCCTCTCTCCCTCTAAATAAGAAATGATGATGGGTTGTGAACTTCATTACATATCCCCCCTTTGTCTTATTTGACCCACAAAGGAGAAGAGAGAGAGAGAGAGAGAGAGAGAGAGAGAGAGAGATGAAGAGGAGAAGGGAAGAGACAGAGAAGGGCTTCACAGAGATAAGGTTGGCAATGGAGGAGCTCTCCTCATCACTAACCCCTCATGAGGAGACCAAAGCCTCCACCTTGGCTTTGCTCTCTCTCTCCAAACAACTCCTCCACTTCCTTGGTACATATATTCTCTCTCTCTCTCTCTCTCTCTCAAAATCTCAATTTTTGAAAGTGGGAATCTTTTATAAAATCCTTTCTTTTTGATTCTTTTTCTCTATCTGACTCTCCCCACTCTCTCAAAAACTCAATCTTTTGAAAATGGGTATCTTTCAAAATCCTACCTTTTTGATTCTTTTTCTCTCTCTAACTCCCCCCCACTCAAAAACTCAAATCTTTGAAAATGGGCATCTTTCAAAATCCTTTCTTTTTGATTCTTTTTCTCTCTCTAACTCCCCCCACTCTCAAAAACCCAATCTTTGACAATGGGCATCTTTCAAAATCCTTTCTTTTTGATTCTTTTTACTCTCTCTAACTCCCCCCACTCTCTCAAAAACTCAATCTTTGGAAATGGGTATCTTTCCAAACTCCTTTCCTTTTGCTTCTTTTTCTCTCTCTTAACTCCCCCCTCCCCCCCCACTCTCTCAAACACTCAATTTTTGAAAAATGATGTCTTTCAAATTCCTTTCTTTTTGATTCTTTTGTGTAATTTGAGCTTTATTAAGTGCTATGTCATCCATATAAGCCCATGAACAAACCACAGAAGGGATAAGAGTTTCTTCTTTTTTTTGGAATTATTAATGTTTTGTGGTCAGGAGAGGGAGTTTGTGTAGGGGCTTCTACTGCAATTTTGCTCTGCATGGTAGAGAAAAAGTAGTGTTCATCAGGGATGGGGCTCACACTACTCAGAGCTTATCAATAGATTAAATATTATATATATATATTTGTGTGGGTCAGTGTGTTCTCTTTGTGGTCATATGATGTTTGGGAAAGAGCTGTAAAGATAATTGTTTTTGCAATTTTAATTGGAAGGGGATTTAGTATTTCAGAAAAAAAAATTTGAAAAAAATTGAGCATGAATAGGAAAATTTGGGTGCTTTATTTCATTACAAGCAATTCTAGTTGGTTTACTAATTAAAAGGACAGTTATTCTTTTTGAATAATCCCTTAACTGTAGAACACAGTGCTTGCTATTCCCTCTGCAGTTTTTTTTTTTTTTTTTTTGAATACCAAATTTTGTTTATAAATTTTTCTCCTAAGCTGTAACTCACTCAAAATCGAAATTTGAATTTCTTCTATGTCCAATAGAATCATGTTGATGCCTACGACATTCGAATTTTCGATATTTGAACTCGAATAACAAAAGGCTAGCGAAAAAGAAAAAAGAAAAAAGATTCATGATGAAATATTTAGCTACTACAGCTTCATTCTAAAACATTCGGAAATTATCGACCACTATTCAGGTAACAATTAGTGAGAATAGACGACGACGTAGATCTTTACGTCATCGATACTTGTCGATGCTACGCGTACAAGGCTCTACACAAATTGCTTGAGTGTTTCTGCAAGTAACTCAGAAAAAAACATTATCTACCCTTTAATTATTGACTTGTGTTTTGGATCTTGTTTGTTTTGTTGCTGCAGATAAGATTGGCCCTACACTGCTAGTATTAAGACAAGACATACAACAAAATGTGGAGGTAAATCTCTTGTTCAAGATAATTGATGTTTCCAAGAAATCCTTTGATGTTTTTATTTGTTTTTCTTGTTTGTGTGCTCATTCATTTGATAAATACATGCATATATGTGCGATATACAAAGTCAAACATCCATATATAAATTTCCTTTTTTTTGGTTTTTTTTTAGCGTCGTAAGTCCTTTTCTCATACCTTGGTATTTTCCTAGATTAAACATTTGACTTTAGAGCTTTAGATGTAGAACATAGAACTCCAGGGTGTAGTAGCATCTAACTACTATGCTTAACTAAATTGGAAAAGTAAAGGGAACAGGAACTGGAGAGATTTGAAAGCTCCAAAAACTTACATGAGCTTAATTTTCCGAAAGGAAATTAGATATTATGTAACAATCATATGGTGTTATATATGCCTCTAATATACTGGTGCTATCAATCAATGATGCAATGATCTCTAAACCGATGTCTTTTAATGGGATAGGTATACTGATTTAATCGGAATTCGCAAGCATGTTCTGTTACTGACGACAGCATACAAACGTGCGTCTTGAAACCAAACTAATTTTGTATTCTTCTTCTTCTTCTTCTTCCCTTTTTTTCTTTTATTTTTCGTTAGAGAGTGGAAGAAGCGTATGCGAAGGATCCATCCAAGTACTCAAACTTGACGGAGATATTAATGAAAGAGGTTGGCGAGGGAACGACAAGGAAGCCCAACAGTTGCACCAAAGCTATTCTCTGGCTAACTAGGTATTGGGACTCAAACATTTTTTGTTTTGGGGGTCCACAGACCTTTTACTTTAATTCTCAATATTTTGTTAAGAGTTCACATATGAATAGTCCCACATCAGATAGTTATAAGATAGTAAAAGAGCTGATATATACTAGTGGGCACAGACTAAGAAAGGTTTAAGCTTTTAGATTGAATATGTTTAGCCATGTTAGCTCAACTCGAGTGGTGGCAAATGATAAATTTAGTTGTTTCTTCTTCGCTCGGTTCAATTCAAATGCGTGACTTTACATTATTCTCGAAAAGCTTTTCTTATTGCTTTTTTTTTTTAGTTATTAATGCGGTATCTTGGTTCTTCTTTACTAGGTCCTTTAACTTCGCTGTATCTTTGCTGGAAAGATTAGTGAAGCACCCCGAATTGAGCCTACGAGAAGTGGTGGAAGAAGCGTACAAGGGTACGCTAGCGCCGTGGCACGGCTGGATCTCCTCGGCTGCTTATCGGGTATCACTATTTACTTTCTTTTCGCTATATATGCACTCGAAATTCAAGCTAGTAACCTCTTTAGCTTCCAACTATCCATGTCGGCGAAACCAGCGAAACAGTACATAAAAAACGTCACACAAAGTGGAAATCATTGATCATCGCAAAGCTCCGTCGATTCATTCAGTATGAGGAATGTTGCGCAACTACATCGATATAATGTTTTAAATGTTTTTAAACACAAGAAACCACCGCAAGAAAATTTTCGATGTTAATCCAAATTTGGCCTATAATGATTGGTTTTGCTTGGTGTATTTAATTTCGACTGTGCATAATTGCATACAAAATTTGATATATGAATTGCACATATGAAATTGATAAAAAAAATTATCTATTTATGAGCAGGTAGCTTTAAAGCTCATTCCGGAGAGAGAAATATTTGTCGATTTGTTGATGGGTAAATCCCTGTGCTTCGAGGAGTTGACGGGAGATATAAAGAGCTTACTCTCCATGCTTCAGCCTTTTCTAGATGAAACAAATGCCATTTTGGTGAGTACACTTAAAAATGCATAACATTTTGTACAAATAGACACCGCACCTCGACTTCGAACTTCTTTTGATTTGATTTATTTCCCTAAACTGGATTGGTGAGTCGTTAAAATCGACGATTCCGTTAGCTCTCACCGGTGAGTAGTTGACGAGAATCTGCAGTTCCGTCAGTTTAATAAGCTCTCAAAACAGTCAAAAACTTTGCAGAATCGCCGCTAGATTGAAGAAAATCCCCAAATATACATAACATTTATACCTGCTTATTTATATATGTTACAGGCCTATACATGTTTATACAATAATATGTGCTTTATTGCAGAAAAAACATCGATTCGACAAATTGAAGTCGACGTAAGAGGGTCGATTCCTCGGATCTGATCCATGTACATAGGCTAACTTACATCCTTGTAAACTTTTGAATGTTCCAATTTTCTGTAAATTCACCCTCTCTGTACAAATTAAAAGGTTTTGTTTTCATTTTGTGTTCTAATGTATTGGATGTGTTAAAATTTTCAGATCAGATGTAAGGGTTTTGTTTTGTTTTGTTTTGTTTTGTTTTGTTTTGTTTTGTTTTGTTTTATCTGTTGATGTACTGGAGAAAAACCAAAGGCTTCATTAGGTTTAAATGAAATATTATTCCTGTGGAAATTTCGCATCTGTTTTTTGCATCTATATCTATAGAAACTTTTGGAGAAGCTGCATATATATATATATATATATATATATATATATATATATATATATATATATATATATATATATATATATATATACTACTATCTTATTACGAGTACGATCGCCCTCGTACTCATAAGTCGTTTTCGATGATAGAGCTTCTGAATCGACGATACATACCGTTACATGTTATTTACAGCATTTAAAACTTCGATCTTGAATTGAAGGATCCGATCATCCTTTTTTAAGACGTCGTTCGATTTTGATTGTTTATTTTATACCCGCTTGATGGACTTTATTATGATTTCAAAAATTTACGAAATTTATTTTCTAAAAGTTTCAAATACTCTAGATCATATTTAACGGAATTGGATCGTCGATTCGGAAGCTCTATCATCCAAAATAACTTATGAGTACGAGGGCTCCAATACTCATAATAGTATAGAATATATATATATATATATATATTTAAAATAAAAGTGGGTGTAAATCTTACACTCTTTTAATCCACATGCTATTCTTTTTGCACCAGTGTTATTACCTTTTTATTTTTTGTTATTCTAATACTAAAAATCAAAAGGAGTTTTCCAAACTAGGGATGTGATGGATATGGACACCTGCTATTTTTGTTTTAATATTAATATATGTAAATAATTTAATTTAATATTTAGTATATCAAATAGCTGGATTTGGCTACGAATAGAATTTTCTCACTCGATTGCGTTCGGATATGGTTTAGGGTTTTGATTTGTTTTTTTCCGGTTTTGGAATTTGCAAATTTCGAAAATGACCCGTTGACATCGCTAGTCTAAACCATTGGATGCGAGGGTGTGAGTGAGATTTACACGCAATAGTTTGGTGTATGTACAGCATTTCTTTTTTTAAATTATCAATCAAGTACTTTTGGGAAAAAAAAATTAATTGAAAATGTAAAAAATCAGGAACCTTATTCATAATAATAATAATTGAGCTTAATCATTTTCGACGACTATCGAGTTATTAATGTTGGCGGGCTGGGTCATTATATTTGGTATCAGAGCTTAATTATTTTCGGCTTGACGAGAACTTCAGGATAGTCCCACATCGGATGTTTAGTTGATAATTTCGCTTGAAAAGAAGGATCTATTAAATTATCCAATAAGCACAAAAGTTAATAGGTTTAAAGGATTATTTATATAAGACATCATAAAATAGAGATACATATACAAAACTAGACAACAATTAAGGCTTCAAACCGTTGGGTCCGGCCCAAGACAATTTGGGCTGGGCTTCACCCAAAGCTAGTGGAAATCAACTCGATTAAGATTCGCGAGAGTGATTCTGATTGGTACTTAAGTTAAAGTACTATAACTTTGCATTCGAGCGCCCGTTTTGGGCCTAACGCCCTCGGGTAAATGACGAACTTAGACATCATATTTGGGCCCATATTCTATCGAATTAGCCTTCTAGTCGTCAGCTTTAGTTTTTTTTTTTTTCACTATTTAAGAAAAAAACATTTTATTCCATTCTTGACTTAATAGAATTGGGTTAGATTTTTTGAATTCGTCTTGATTTAGGGAGTATTACGGGTTTTATTTTTCACTATATTTGAAAAGTTCTAGCTCAAATGGCCTAAGATTTATGCAATCACAGATCTTAACAACACAGTCCGTTTCGAAATCGGAACCGTTAAAGAGAAATGAATGCGAACGAATTTTACCGCAGTTTGTAACAGCTCTGCTCAGATAACGCTGACAAGCGAGCATGATCATCATTAGATGGGCGTCGGGCCAATCAATTATTAGCGGATTCAGAATCCACATTGCTGCTAAGGAAACGTGGTGTGTTGGGATTTGTAGCCACACCACACCAAATATTTCCAGCTGTTTGCTGAGATAAAATTCGCGATGGATTAGTTTTAGCACGTGCAATTATTACTTTAAGCGTTTGTTGCCTCTCTTAGTTATAGTTAATTGGTGAATTATTTTCGAATTATTAAAAATTCGAATAAAAATAGTCGTATAAATCGTGTATCTAAATAATTGGCGAACGCATTTTTTAAGCCATATTTTTTCAACAAATTTAAAAAATAAAATAAGAATTGCATTCGTATTATGCCTGTACCAAATTTTTGTCAAATCCAAATTAACTAGCAGATGAACAGAATTAGAATTATATATATTAGAAGCACATATGTGTGCTTCTAAGTCGTTTTTAATGATGAAACTTTTGAATTAACGATCGGTTCCAGTAAACTTAATCTAACATATTTGAACTATCTTAAAAAATAAATTTTATAATTTTTTAATATTATTTCTCTATTGATTGAAATAATTTAAAATCAATATTTTTTTAATGATTGACATATATTTTTTGCAAGTTTAACTGTGTAAAAGTATATGCAAATCAGATAAAACTTTGTATCAAAATTTCATATACAATCTATAGCACGATCAATATCTCTGATAAAAATTTTAGTACTATATCATTAATTTTTTTGAGATTCTGATGATGATGATAATGGCCATGGAAACAATTTTTTTGATTTACCTCAATGATGGTATCCTCATCATGTTAATTAATAATTAATCATGCATGTTATTCATATGAGCAATGTAATTGTACCTTCTGTCATGATTTTTTGATTTCAGATGACAGTTTTTTCTCGTCGTAGAAAAAATCGGATTAGTGATCCGCTTATATTTTCGGTAACCCATAATTAATTGGTTAAATTTTATCATTTTTTAAGTATTCTTTTGGATTAGTCACTTAAGAACCTTGGTCACTAGTAGTATAAAAAAAATGTTAATTTCAACATGTCCATGTAATTAAATATATATAGTAAATAACAATATGTTTCTATAAAGTTCAACTTTCATATGTTGTATACGCAAAAGTCCCGTGTTTTCAAATATGTCACTGTCGTTAGAATCCATTAGAAAATTTTAATTAACAGTAGGTTAAATACTTAACTCCGGTTAATTTTTGACATTTTTATTCTTTTTTATTATACTGTTATGGTTTTTGGAGAAACATATATATGATAAAATTTAAAATATAAACAGTTCTCTAACGGTAACAAACCAGTGAGACATATTTAAAAATATCATGACTTTTATAAAGACAACATATACATAAAAGTTGAACTTTGTAAATATATATTTGTCATTCACTATATTTGCAGGAACCTATATGAAATTAACCCTAAAAAAAAAAAAAAAAAATTCTGAGGAAAATATTTTTGTGGTAGAAATTTAAAAAAATCCAATAGTGATCTCTCCTCTTATATAGGAATTAATAATTTTTAAGAATCAACCTACCTTTTTAATAAACATTAATTCACAACTGTTAGTCAAAGGCAACTAGATTAATGTATATACGTAGTTTGCGCAAAACACTTTAGAGCTAGCTAGAGCTAAAAACACTAATCCTGTATATGCATGCAAATCGATTTCACTAATTCGTATTACACCTCTTGATATGAGATAGATTAATTAATCACGATCGATACTTAAACTTTATTTCCTATATATCGTCGAGAATAAATCTTTTTTTTTCTTTTTTGAAAGGTGAATAAAGTATTATTTTTTGTTAAATCAAACATAATGAGATATAGAAGGGTGGATGATATATCGATCTCCATATATATATATAAAAGAAGTATTCATGCATCTAGTTAGAACTATAGTTTCATTGCTAGAATAGTACGTAGCAAACCTCTTTATTTGACAGGGAAGCGTAATTAATGGTGTCTCTCAAAACAATCATGAATTAATGTAAGATCAATAATAATATATACTTTTTATAAGTACAAGTTCTTTTGTTAATTATTTTTGTCTAAGTAAACCATTTAAGTTGCTTCTATATATATAACCTACCATCATTAATTGATTGATGTGTTATGGCACTGTTTTGAATATATATATATATCAAATTTTTGTGGTAGGTTCTATATATTTTGCGTGTTAATTACTAGCGCGGTTAGGGATATTGCAACATGATTTGATCATGCACAAAGATTCCAAGCATGTATATATAGGTTTGAGCAATTCAAATGCATGTTTATTTTAATTGTTATGAATCATCTAGTGTTAGGAGAAACTAAGAGCTAGTGCTTTGAAAATTTGGATTGAAATGGATAGGATTTGATTAGATTTGTACGTAGTTGATTTTTCAGTTAGATAAGAATTAATATTTAAATTTATTAGAGATAGATTAAGATTTAAATATTAATTAGAGTATAAATCCTACTGGATTAGAATAAAAATTTAAATTTATTGGATATAAACTAATCTAGATTTTTTAAATATTATTTGGGTAGGAATCCTAATTATCCTAGAATTTGGGTACATCTTAGGTGAAGCCTTATATATAGCTCTATGTATGCAAATTGGTGAATGTGCTTAGAGAGCCTTTTATGGTGGTGATTGTACCATAGAGAAGGCTGGGCCCAGTTGTATGCACCTAATGCACGGCTGCACGTGAGAGAAAAAGAGAGAATTGTCTTATTGTCGGTTTATAAAAGACGAGAGAAGAGTACAATGCACGGCTGCACGTACGTGAGAGAAAAAGAGAGAGTTGTCTTATTGTTGGTTTATAAAAGACGAAAGAAGAGTATGAGAGATTTAAAAAGAGGGCTCGAGTTATAGCTACTTTATGCAGAAGAGAAGTTAGATGTAATTTTTTCTTATTTAATAAATCTTATTTTATTTAGTTTTCTTTCTCTATTTTATATTTGTATTAGCCCTTACTGAGAAGACGAATTTATGGTAAAAATTCGATTCGACGCTTCCGTTGCAAAATTCCAACAACTGGTACCGCATCAACAGCAGTCGGAGCGGGTTGCGGATTCTCAGAATCCGGTATTAGGGCAATTAACTACCGGATTCCGAACAGAAATAAACCTTTAAACAAGATTTGAGCCTCTGAATATCATCATTTAATTACTTGTGTACATGACTTCCGAAACATCATTATTTTAAATTCATTTTTTCATTCTTATATACCTAGTTGTTGAAGAATGAGATGGATAGCCATAAAAGGTGTTCAAATGAGCTTTTGATGTAAATGATTTACAATGTCATATAGTAACTTATAATATATCTAAATACGAATAAAGCTAAAATAATACTTAATTGTTGAAACAAGTGATCGAGTTCTTTACTTTCATATCATTTGTGATGATAGAATATCTGAATCGATGATCAATATCGTAAAATTTAATCTAAGTTATTTGAACTTTTTAAAAATCGAACTTTATAATTTGATGCCATCATTGATCTATGTTATTGATGAAAAATTGCCAAATTTAAGATCACTCGAACACTAAGTACGTAGTTAATGCCGATAAATAGTGAAATTCAACTGACCGTCCCTAAAGCAAGTGGCAAAAGGCTTGGTGGTTGGTACCCATGACCCAGGTTCGAATCCTAGTTGATTCACATTTATAGCTAAATTTATTTCTAAATGAAATAAACGAAGCGGGTAGCATGCTACATATTTCTCAAAAAAAAAATAGTGAAATT
Source organism: Aechmea fasciata (assembly GCA_025177825.1). NCBI lineage: Eukaryota > Viridiplantae > Streptophyta > Magnoliopsida > Poales > Bromeliaceae > Aechmea > Aechmea fasciata. The sequence goes on from CM045930.1 coordinate 11,682,203, forward strand.
CAAAAGCTAGAATGTTCAAATAGTGTAGATGAATTTTAACAATATTGAATTATTACCGACCGTGCCTAGCGCATGCAAGCGGCAAAAGGGCTTGGTGGTTGAATGTGTGTATATATATATATATATATATATATATATATATATATAAATTAAATACTATATATATAAAAAAAATATTTTTAATCCTTGGATGAGAAATTGTAGGGTTATAGTTATATTAGTCGGTTAGAGTTGAGTGGTCCCCTAGGGTTGAGTGGTCTCCACTGGTTTATACTATTTAATCCAATGATTAGAAATGATAAAAAGAGTTGATCCAAAGGCTAAAAACTTGATAGCAAATGACGTTTTGCTATCAATAGTATTCTAGCCCAACTCTTTTTATATAGTATAGTAGCTATATATATATATATATATATATATATATATATATATATATATATATATATATATATATATATATATATATATATATATATATATATATATATATAGTTGGACTGGGCTAATATTAGTAGCAAAATCCCATTGTTGCTATCAGTTTTTCAGTCTTTGGATCAACTCTTTTCATCATTTCTAACCATTGGATTAAATATTATAACCCAGTAGGGACCACTCAACCCTAGGGGGACCACTCAACTCTAACCGATTAAGATCATCCTTACCTTACAATTTCTCATCCAAGAATTAGAAACTTGGTAGCAAAAAGAGTACTTTACTATTAATAGTATTCCAGCCTAATTCTATATATATATATAGAGTCCGGCTGGTATACTATCGATAGCACCATGCATTTGGTGCTACCAAGTTTTCCGCCGTTAGATCCATCCCTTTGATGATTTTCACCCGTTAGATCATACTATTCAACCAACCATCCACTTAACCCTAGGGGGCCCACATCATCCTAACCACACATCTCTCAATCCAATGGTCAAAAATTTGGTAGCACCAATGACTTGGTGCTATTAATAGCATAGTAGCCTAGTTCTATATATATATATATAGGCTAGGGCTATTATACTTATATGAGTATAAGTCTTTTGTACTCATAAATTTTCAGTCGTTTAGAAGAAAAAATGAGCGGTTAGGATTAGAATGATTATGGTTAGGTTGATATCTGTACCCATTGACATCCTTACGGATGATTTTGCAAACCCTTATTTACTACTCGGCAAGCTAAGAAATTGATGGGATATGGAGAGAGAGAGAGAGAGAGAGAGAGAGAGAGAGAGAGAGAGAGAGAGAGGAGGTGGTTGTTGCTTTGCTTTCACTACAAATGTCCCCACCTGGCTTGTTCAATATATCTCAAATCTAGCTTCATTAAAATTTACTTTTCATCTACCAATTCAATTACATCCCTATCCTCTAGATCCCCTCATATGTATTTGTCTAATGCTTCATATATATCTTTGTTGCTTGATCTAGAGAGACAAGGCATTAATTGATCCAGGTGCCAATTAAATGTTGTGCATCATGATCATTTTTTTATTCTATATATATATAAATCACAAGTAGTAAATGATGTGGTAAGCATGATCAAGCGTTCCCAAACTCCTATCTCACACTGGTTGGACAATTTTATTCCCTGCACCTGCTGGTACATGTACATTAGTATATATATATCTCATACACTGCAACTCTAAATACGTATCAAAAAGTCCGCAATATCGATCGATCAGAATCCAATTTATTTTTTTGAGAGATAGGTACGTAGCATACTACCTGCTTCGTTTATTTCATTTAAAAATAAACTTAGTTTGAAATGTGAATCAACTAGGATTCGAACTTGGGTCTCGGATACCAACCATCAAGCCCTTCGTTGTTCTGTTAACTGTTTAGTGTATAGTTAATAATTTTTAAAGTGTATGTTTTTAATTATATGTAGGTTAATTCTTTAATTAGATGATATAGATTATTAGATTTAACTTTAAAATATTAATTGTTGAATATTAGATACGATAAATAAGATGTGCAGGTACAGTAGAGTGCAAACGATAATTTCTCAATGAACCTTTGCTATATATCCAGGTTCAGGGAGCCAAACAAAAATTGCTCAAGAGTAAAAATTTATTTAAATAAAATGAAACGATACAGAAATAAAAGTGCCCAAAAGAAGACCACATAGTATGTTTTTTTGCTAGACATCGGGATGTCAACGGGTTGGTTTTGGGTCGGGTTTTCAAAAACCCGAATCTGAACCCGAATACCAAGTTGATATTCGAACCCGAATCCGAACCCGACGGGTTTTAAAAATCCATATCTATATCCGGACCCGACCAAAAACCCGAAACCAAACCCGAACCCGAAAACCCGAACCTAAAAACCCGAACCCAAAATAATGGATTTTTTTTTACCATGTTTCAATATATATTATAGTAAAATTAAAATTTTAAAACACAATAAAATACAATCAAAATATATTCATGTCATATAAATAAACATAATTAAATATTTTATTATAATATTTTATATATTTTATATCTTATATAAATAAATAAATAATATATATATATATATATATATATGATTTATTGGGGTTCGGGTTCGGGTTCGGGTTGTTATACACAAAATTCATACTCGTACTTATATCCGTCGGGTTTTTATTTTTAATACCCATAACCAAATTCATATTCGTTTAGCTCGGATAAACTTACCCTGTTCGAGTTCGGGTTCAGATAATATTTCGGATATTCATACCCATTGACATCCCTAGCTAGACAGATCCCAATTAGCTAGTTGATTAGCTTGTATAGCAATTTTGAAGAAACGAAAATTTCATTCAAAAGAGAAGGCGTGACGCATGCGTCGACGAACGACTGAAGCGTTTCACGACGACTTGGATTAAAATATATATACTAGTTGGTCAGTTTAAGAATGTAGGATCTATCACTACATAGATATCGATCGGATTCTGCATCTTGAGACATTTGGTAACGTAGTTGAAGTTCTTCAATTCCCTCAACTATTAGCTGGTCCAAAACATTAATTTGATACCCATTAATTAATTAACTAAAAAGCTATAACATATATGCGCCAAAAAATTATAACAAAACAAGCTAGTTCAATTTATTTGGATAAATTATTATTCATATCTAATCGTTTTAGCAAACAAAGTTGAAATATATATTTATACTAAAAACCCCAAAAGAGTTGCCTCAACCCTAGGATGGAAAATGTTTTATCTTTTTGATCGAGCTAACATCTTATTTTTGTACAAGAGCTATTATTTTGAGTTAACGGATATAATATAGGGATAATTAATTGCCTATATACCTCTCGTACGTTTGAAAATATCCGATTTATCCCTACTTTTTTTTATCTTTGTAAAATACATATGTTCGATCCACCGTTATTGCAAAATACCCCTACGGTTATCTCCTGTTAAGTTAACTTAGGTTAAACGTGAATTAAATATCTACCACAGTTATAAACAATTAAAATGCCAATTTTGCTATTAACCTAAGGGCAAATAAGAAATGTTGATGACAATAGAAGGGTATATTGAAAAAGACTAAAAGTCAAAATATATTTTGTGGCCCTCACTTTAAGGGGAAATAAGAAAGACAGTGAGATACTAGAAAGGTATATTTGAAAGGGCAAAATAGTAATTTTACAAAGATAACAGAGTTAATTAATTAACAGATTTTAACTCTAGAAGTATATTAGAAATAGATTGGAACGTAGCAAGAGTATTTTCAATAATAACCTTCTAATAGGGGTAAATCGAAAAGTCGAAAACTTTTCAGGAATATATAAGCAATAATTGCCCCTAAAATATATTTTGTAATTAATAGCGAAAGAAAAGCAAACTTCAACTACCGTACCATGTTACATGGAGAAGTGTAATCCGACATCTAAGTGGCAACAAATCTACATTCTTAAAAGAATAATTTAGGATACAAACCAACCCTTCTCAAACAATTTTTGTTTCTGAATAGACTCGCTGAATCGACTTACGCCATTGACATGGGTGCCTAGAGCTTGCTTGCTGTGTGACCCCCCATCAACTGGGGTTCTTAATTTCTCAGTTGCTTAATTGGATTCAAACCCCAAAAAAATAAACTAAAAAAAAAAAATTAAAAATTAAAAAGGTCATGTGAAGAGGGAAGCATCAATAGATGTGATCTTCCACCAATAATAAGGACATGGATTGGTGATGATATATTAACATACAATCTCTTGTGATGGTACACACTGTCCTACACATGACTAGTAATTCAAATTGTCGTTCGTACCACTGCTGTTTGGCTACAAATGAAATAGACGGCCGCTCGTTTGGGTGAACGAGCCAACACGAGCCGAATTTTTCATCTCGTTTAATAAACGAAAATAACACGAAATGGGTCACTCGCTCGCGTTCACCATATCACTCGAATACATATATTTTATATTTTATATTTATATAATTTATTTAATTTATATTTTTATATATAAATAAATAATTATATGTAATATATAATTTTATTATTTAATTTTTAGTAAAATAAAAATATAAATGCAAGCTTAATTATAAAAAGACTCATTTGTATATAAAATTTTAACTATTAGATCAAAATTTAATCGATAATATTTTAAAATTTTATTTTTTTTAATATATTTAATCTATTTTTTTTTATTAAGTGTTCGGCTCGTTTATTAAACGAGCCGAACACGAGCCGAATTTTTCTCGATACTTTAATGAGTAAATTTCGTGTTCGGTTCGTTTAATAACGAGCCGAACACGAGCCGACCCCAGCTGGCTCGTGTTCGGCTCGTTTACACCCCTACACATGACTCTGCCAAAATATAGGTTTAGGTAGTTAACTTTGGGTGAGTCTAGTTAAAAGTAGACTCAAGTTCGAATCCTAGTTGATTCATATTTCAAGCTAATTAGTTTATTACTAAATGAAATAAACGAAGCGGGTAGCGTGTTATCTATCTCTCAAAAAAAACTTTGGGTGGGGCGAGAGAAAGGTAATTACATGTTATCCGTTTCGTTTATTTCATTTAGAAAGAAACTTAGCTGGAAATGTAAATCAATTAGGATTTGAATTTTGGTCTCGGATACCAATCACCAAATTATTTTGCGCGCCACTTGCGCTAGAGATGGTTGGTGAGGCAAATTAAAAGTTACATAGGATGTTTCTGAGTTCAAACATAATTTTCAAGGTACTTATCAACCAATCACAAGATGTACGTAGGAGAAAGATTGAAACAAAAAAAAAAAAAAGCATAGTACAAGTAATTAATTTATAATTAATTTTCATTTAGTTGTTTCCCTTTGTTAAGCATAAATTAATTAAACTCCTTTTGTTGAATTATATGTATATAGTTAGTTCATGGATCGCTGTTAAATAAAACTTAAATTCCGATCCTCAGTTATAATAATTTATCATTTAGATGATGTTAATTATCATCCTTGATTATGATAATGCACGTAAAACAAAATGCATGTGCTTATCACTAGTGATATACATTTGTCACGTATATATTATTATTATTATTATTATATTTAAGCCTTGACCCCTAGTTATATGTGGACCCTTGTAAATAATAATAATAATAATAATAATAATAATTAGAATAAATGTAGATCTACTGATTAAGAACATTCCATATGCACAAAGTAGGAAAAAGCACTAATAAACTATAACGAATTAAGGATTATATATATATGGAGAGAGAAGGGTGGAATAATTACAAGAATAAGTTGTAATATTTAATTTAATTTTATTTTTTGAAAGAAATATAAAAATAAACTCGACTAGAAAAATGAAGTAACTAGACTTTCAATTTAGGATTTCGGGTATTAACCATCAAGCCCTTAGGTTTCGTTTGGTTCGGGTATAAGTAAGAACGGCTTAATATTCCAAAGATAGGTACAAGTTTAAAGATAAGCGAGAATTATACCAATTTTATATATTTTTGGATGAAAATTAGGTTGTTTCCGGAAATAAGAAAAAATAACGTTTTGATAGATAAGATAGAATAAAAATAATAGTGGATAGTTATAAATAGAAAATAATAATATTACTTCTCTTATTATATTTTATATTTATAATTTTAATTTTTAATTTTTAAATTTTAATTTTTAAATTTGAAATTAAAATTTTAATTTTTAAATTTCAATTTTAAAAATTTAAATTTTAAATTTTAAAATTAGGATTAAATTTAAATTTGAAAGATATAAAATATCAAATGTAAAATTTAAAATTTAAAATATCAAATTTAAATTTTAGAATTTTAAATTATAAATTTTAATTTTCAGATTATAAATTCTAAATTTTATAAATTTTAATTTTAATTTATAACTGTTGGTCGCCGTTCGTCCCGACCCTTGACCCAGTCAAAGATCCTTCTCGGGAAGCGTGTCGGGGTGTGAAACGGTTCCGAAAGATGACCCTCGAAGTGTGCGCCCTTCGACTGAACAAGTGATTCGGCTGATGAGGGATCCAATCAGCCGGATCCAAAAGTTCTTTTCACTCTTAGGTCCGGCCGGATGCGCCGAATATATGTCGGGAAAGCCGGAAGACGAGCTGAATAGCTAACACAATACAAAATCTAGTCGGCCTGAAGCAGCCGAAGTTGATTTTCTATTGAATAAACTTGGGGGAAGTACATGAAAACGGATTATAGTCTACAACAGAGTGATGTCCTGGGGGCAGACAGACTCCAGGAGTGATGCACGAGGGGCAGACAAACTCCAAAGAACTAAGTTACAAACTACTACTAAGAAAGTAGTAAATGCAGGAAAAAAAGATGCAGTAAAATAAGGGTGGTCTTTTGTTCGCAGGGGAAAAGACATGATCCTATTTATAGAGTTGCCCCTGTGTCGGTTATAGTTCTGGCATGATCGGCCACTATCTCCTAATATCTCGGACCACCTTCAGCCGATCGGAAACCGCTTGTGGTTGCCATAACTCCCTCCATCTGGTGCGGTTTGTGTCTTTTCTAGTGCTCCTGATGTACTCCCGGTGCACTGCTAAAACCGCTATACTGATATGAACCCGGCGTGCCAGCTATTCGCGCCGAATTGACTCAACAATAACAAAAATTTCTCTCTCTCTCTCTCTCTAGCAGCAGGGGTGGGTGGGAACAAGCTTGCTAAGTGGGATAAACCGTTTTGGGTGGGAAGTCCCAATCCAAATACTACCTTAGCAAACTACGCTAGATACGGTCAGCTGCAATATTTTATATTCAACATGCAGCCAACATGCATGTACACTACTGAATGAGATAATTTAGTTGAAACAACTATTTCTTTAAGAAACCTAATTAAGCTCTCTATGTATTCAATGTTTGGAGCATAATAATTAAGAAATATGAAACTTATCCGAATTGGATTTGATGCCCACAAAGAAAGAAAGATAAGGCCACAATTGGCATATTCCCCTTCTAAGACCAGGCAAGAATAGTTATTCTCCCATGTGTGACCATTTATTCTTCAACTATATGCTATATATGTTTGCTGTCCTCAGTTCCACAAGCAAAAGCCAACTAAAACCTAACACTCTTCTTCTCAAGTGATAAGATGCATGGGCTCCCTCAAAACATTCTTAATTAATACAATATTAACCACTTATATTATCGACTGTACTTAGCACAGTTGGTTGTTAAACTTTATAGGAGAAACTAGAATCGTACATTTTGCCATGATTTCGATTTCCGTACCAGCTTTGTTGACGGCGATCCTTCGTCGTCATTCGTCCTCGTTTGCGATCCTTACTCGTCGTTCGTCCTCGTTCGCGATTTGCAAGAAGACGGGACGTTTCGAGTCTAATACCCTTATCCCCGGAGATGGAGCCGTCACAGACCATTGGAATTAGGGTTAGACCGGAACTCCCGTATGTTACATATTTATATATAACTTTATGTAAGATGTTAAATCACGTCCGTCCATCAAGAACGTGTCTGGATACATCCTAACCGTAGGATCTTATTATATCTTTATAGATCAACTTAATTAGATTGACCGTATCTTTATGGATCGCCTTAAATATATTACGTAAGCCACATCCAACATTGGTTACATATACTTGATATATAGTTGGTATATCCGAGATCTCAAGTTCAAAGCTCAATTGTTTCATATTTCTAACCGAGTTTATCTCTGAAAAATGATCGAAACAGGAATTGCTATCTTAATACAATAACCACTAATTGTTTCACTATTGCTCTTGAATGCGAATTCGAATCCGAATATGATGGCCGTATTTGAATTTAGACGAATTCAAATTGAACACATTTGGATTTTTCCATAATTTTATGACCCTCGAAAAACACATTTGAATTCAGACGAATTCATATTTGATTTTTTTTTGTTGTGTAATTTGATCCTTTTCTATTTTTTTGGCCTTTTGCTTTTTTGGACAAAATTTTCTTTGGGACCAGTAGTAGTCCTTGAACTGCAATGTAATTAATGAGGGATTTTAGTAAGAGACATTTTATTTTTTTGGTCCTTAATGAATATATATTGGATTCTTTGATAGGACACCAAGATGAATTGTGCTTTAGCCGGGACCGGCTCCATTTACCAAAACAAAGTTTTTGGTCAATAAATAAATAAATATTTAAGCCCAACAAATATAAAATTAATAAGATTTTCTCTTAATTTTAGTTTTCTTTTTAGTTGATGAGTAATGCCTAGTTTCATAATGTGGTGACTATTTTCTGTCTTTATCAAGTTTTTATTAATTATGGGGGTTGATGGCGTACAAACACAAAACCTGGGGGACGAGGTGAACTCACTTTGGGACATATGATCAGCTAGGAAGAACCTCCATACTAAGCGAAACAGTCTAATTAACCGACTTAGTTGGTTGCTGGTGGATCGCCTGGAAAATCAGAAATGACTTCATCTTTAGAAACACTGAGCCGAACCCTGGGGTGGCGATCAGGAATCTCATTCTGTTGGTGGAGGAGTGGGACTCTTTGCTGACAGCTGGTGTTTCGTAATCCTTTTTTTATTTTCCCTCTTGGGGGTCTGGGTTGCTCCACTCTTGTAGCCTAGTTCATTTGTCCAATGAATGAAGCAGGTAGCGTGCTACCTTTTTCTCAAAAAAAATTACTTTAGATACTCCAGAAATTTAAATCATGTTTAATCTTCCTCGATCTTGTTATGCCGTAAAATTGCGACAGCAAACTGACTGTACCCAGCACAACTGGCCATGGGTTTTAAGTTCATAACTTAGTTGTTTTACATTTCTAGTTAAGTTCATTTATAAAAAAATATAAATGAAAAAAAAAAATTACAGTGGCAATCGATACAGGAGAAGGATGTGCTTTCTATAACAGTTGGCACGACAATTTTACAACATCGAAAGTGCTTTAAATTTTTTGAATATTTCAGAATATAAAGTAGATGCTTCTAAGCCTCAGATTACCAAAACTAGCAAGGCCTCAGATTACCAAAAAAAAAAAAAAACACAGTTTTAAATCTTTAATATTTGTGCTTCTCATGATAAATCAAGATCCTCTAACCCATGCACAGTGCATATAATCTACAACAAGATTCCAAATATAGAAAACATATATATATCATTCATTACCCCTATTTTCTCCTTTCAACTCCCAATTCTCTGTACTTATTCACTTTTCCCCCTTTTCTGGAATGAAATGAATACCTTTTTATCAAATCCCCAGTGAATAAAAATACTTAATTTACTGAACCTCTTCGGGCTCCCACCAATATTCACTTTCTGTGGGTTCAGGTTCTTTTAACCATTTAAGCCACACCCTCACCTTTAAATTTGCCCCACCACTTCTGATGAGGGGGGGTGTGGACCAGTAACTAGGAATGGAACACCATGTTGAGGGTGAGAACCCCAAAATTTCCCCATCTTTTAAATGCTTTATTTTGCTTTTATTTTCTTCTCAGTATCCTAAATGCCATTGCTTTTGATTTCTTATTTGGTATTCTCAAGATTTCAGTGCCCATCGACATGAGCCGTATTCCATAAATGCAGCATTCGTGTCGGCTCTCTTTTCTTTAAATACGATAAAGATACGTAACAAGCAATTATAATATTTCATACTATTACGTGCGGAGTACACATGTAGTTTTTGTGTTATCTCAAACTGCACTTTCAATTTCTAAAATTTAATTTAATTGAGCTCTTTTTCTTTTCTTTTTCTTTTTTTTTTTTTTTTTTTTGCTCTAGGAATTATTGACAAATTCATCAAATACTACTTGTACCTATCCTCATTGCACCTCCTATTGATATGGGACCCAAATCTTAGTCTCCTGGGCTCCTCTTTATTTATTATCTGTTAGATTTAAAGCTTATGTATGTGCTCTCTCAGTCTCACACCCCCTCCCATGCTGAGTTTGCTGTGTATTTCTATCTCTTCCTCATCTGCAATTGGTATCTAAATTTCAAGAAAAGAAACACAAAGAAGAAAACAGAAAAGAACTGTAACATGAGTGTGGATTCTTGTGTTGATTTCCGACCAGATGACGCCGGCCGGATCGATACGAGAACAGCGAATGTCGCGCTGTCTCTCAATTCTCTCGAGCAGCGGCACCGCCCTGTCGCGATTCCGTGAGCTCCTTTCGCTTTCCCCTGATTCCTATGCTTCGTACTTCGCTTTGATTCTTCATAAGATGAGATATAATTGCATGTGTAACTCAGAATGTTTTACCTCTCCATATCTTTGCTGTAGTTTTGGTTTCATTTCTCGCGATAATTTCTCGGGTTTGATTCAATTCGATGTGAAATGAGGTGACTGAAATTCCTTAACAGCTTAGGCGTTCGACAAATGTAACATGATTAAAATCTCTTCTGTGCTGCAGAAGTGTTCTGATGTCAATTTCAAGAATGCACAGGTAAAAATTACATTTCGTTCGTAGTTTACGACCGATGATAAGTAATGTCTTATAGTGTTTTTTTACAATCTAGATTAGAGTTTTACGTTAGAATTTTAAACCTCGCATTACTGCGTAGGAAACAACTAAGATTCAGCTAAATATTGTGTCTAATTTCGCGTATAACATGGCCCCCTCTTATGCTTCTGCAATCTGAGCTCTGTCTCTGATTTCGGTTTCGTGTTTCACAATAATTTCTTGGATTAATACGATTTGACACGCGCACTCTATTTGTTGATTCAAGATTATCAGTTCAGAGAATAGATTTCAGTTTATCTTCTTCTTTGCTATAAGAATTTTTCGGCAATTTGGGGCTTGTTTCCTTTTAGATTGCTTATTCATTTGATTGCTTTGGTTTCGTCGTGGACGGCTTAATACTTCGATAAATCACTATCTCGATAACAAGAAGGCCCCAAAGAATCAAGGTCCTGAAAGAAGTCGACAAGTTCAACCTACTCATCGTCGAAAAGGGCCCGAGCTTCAAGTTTCGATCTCTAAAACTCGTTCTACTTACGATCGTATGCGTGATGATTCTGACGCTGATATACGCCCCGACAGCGTACAATGACCATCAACTCCGTTCCGGTTCTCGGTATGTAGCTGTTCTTAGTGCCAGAATGTGTTACAGCGAAGTCGAAGATTACTCTGCAGTTTTTGCTGACTTATAATCGACTGACGATCGAATGCAGGTTCGGAGAAGCCGGTTGGATTTGGGACCGGACGAAGTCCGATCCCCGATATGTATCATCCCTAGATGTTCAATGGAATGACATATCGAAAGCCCTCGAAAACCTGCACCACCCCGCAAAAGGAAAGCTCGAAATCGGCTTATTGAACTTCAATTTTACGGAATTCGGCCACTGGAAGCAAATGTATCCCCACGCAGAGCCTTCAGTTATTCGACTCGACCGCGCCGAAAAGAGTGTTACATGGGGGAAGCTCTACCCCGAATGGATCGACGAAGAGGAAGAAACCAAAATTCCGTCATGCCCGTCACTTCCCGAGCCCGAGTTCCGTTCGGGCTCGCAATTCGACCTGATCGCCGTCAAGTTACCGTGCAGCAAGTCGGGAAGCTGGTCGAAAGACGTGGCGCGGCTGCACCTGCAGCTCTCGGCGGCCAAAGTCGCGGTGGCTTCTTCGAGAAGCAGGAGCACTTCTCCGCCGGTCCACGTCCTTGCGGTGACCGATTGTTTTCCGATCCCGAACTTGTTTTCGTGTAAGTACCTCGTGAGAAGAGAAGGCAATGCCTGGCTGTACAAGCCGGATTTGAGCTCACTGAGGGAGAAGCTCCGGCTTCCGGTGGGGTCCTGCGAGCTGGCGGTCCCTCTAAAAGCTAAAGGTCGGTCAGTCTGTTATGTTCCCGCCTTGGTCATTTGGATTCAAAAAAAAAAACTTGCAAATAAAGAGCTGGCTGCTGCTGCATGAGCATGAACATATAATATATATATAATTCAAAATTCTGCAGCGCGGTTATACTCGGTGCGGAGACGGCGGGAGGCGTACGCGACGATCCTGCACTCGGCGGACGCGTACGTCTGCGGGGCGATCGCGGCGGCGCAGAGCATCCGGCAGGCGGGGTCGCGGCGCGACCTCGTCATCCTGGTGGACGAGTCGATCAGCGGCGAGCAGCGGGCGGGGCTGGAGTCGGCCGGGTGGAAGGTGAGGACGATCGGGCGCATTCGCAATCCGAAGGCCCGGCAGGACGCGTACAACGAGTGGAACTACAGCAAGTTCCGGCTGTGGCAGCTCACGGACTACGACAAGATCGTGTTCGTCGACGCCGACCTCCTCGTCCTGCGGAGCGTCGACTTCTTGTTCGCGGCGCCGGAGATCAGCGCCACGGGGAACAACGCCAGCCTGTTCAACTCCGGCGTGATGGTGATCGAGCCGTCGAACTGCACGTTCGCCCTGCTGATGGACCACATCCACCAGGTCACGTCGTACAACGGCGGCGACCAAGGCTACCTGAACGAGATCTTCGCGTGGTGGCATCGGATTCCGCGGCGCATGAACTTCCTGAAGCACTTCTGGGAGGGCGACAGCGAGGCCGTCAAGGCGCAGAAGACGCGGCTCTTCGCTGCCGAGCCGCCGGTGCTCTACGTGCTCCACTACCTGGGGATGAAGCCGTGGCGGTGCTTCCGCGACTACGACTGCAACTGGAATGCCGATGCCGCACACAGGCAGTTTGCCAGCGACGCCGCGCACGCGAGGTGGTGGAGAGTGCACGACGGAATGCCGGAGAATCTGCACAGGTTTTGCTTTCTGAGCACGCGGCAGAAGGCGACGCTGGAGTGGGACCGCAGGCGGGCCGAGCAGGCGAATTCCAGCGACGGTCGTTGGAGGAGGAGCATTCGCGATCCGCGGCGCGGCGTTTGCGTGGAGAAGTTCTGCTCCTGGGAGAGCATGCTGCTGCACTGGGGCGAGACGAATTGGACCGGCGCCGGCACGGCCGGGCAGGTGCAGGTGCAGGTGCAGGTGCAGGTGCAGGCGAATCCGAGTTTATGATACAATTAAAGAAGCATTTCTATAGCTAATCTTGGGACTTTTCTTTTTTTCTTTATCTTTTTATTTTGGAATTTTTTGGATTCTATATCCATCTTTTGTTTGTAGAAATAATTTGATAGAAAATATATAGTGTAATAATCTTTGCTGAAAAAGAGGTTTTTTTTTGGGTTCAGGTTCAAAATGTAAAGGTGGCCTCCATGTTAATTAGATATCTCATTTGGGTTGTGTTTCATATGAAATAAAAGATTCTAAAACCTTGCTGATATGTCGAGGAGCTACAGTTTCTTTTCTTTTCTTTTTTTTGTTTTGGGTTTTATTGGGATCCTTTTATTCCAACAAGAGAATTGGGAATTTATTTGATTTTTTTTTTTTTTTTTTTCTGGAGATGAAAATTTCCTCCCCCTAATTTTATCCGTTTGCAAATTTTATTTCTTGAACTAAAAAATAGACCTAGAAGCTAAAAGAGTGTATCCTGAGCAATTATAAAAATTGGGTTCATTAATATTCCTGATAGATGTAGATGCTATCACAGACCCGAGGAGGGGCTCGTGTCCTTTTTTTCTTTTTTTTTTTGAGAGAGAGATAGGTAGTATACGGCTAAAACGTTATTCCGTTTAGAAATCAAAACTTGTAGAAAATATGAATGGCGGAGTTGTTAAAAATCGCGAATGCAAGCCTTTGGCAAGCTGCAACACAACAGGGGACGGATGGTAGGCGCTCGTGTCTTATTAGCTAGTTGGTGAGGCAATAGCTTATCAAAACTAAGGAATCAGTTAGATAGGACTATTAGAGGACGATTTATTCAATCACATAGTTTGGACTTTTAAAATATGGCGCTTTTATAGGAATCTATTTTATTGGCGGAATTTTTCAATTGGGCTGGGTCATTTTGGGTCGAGTGGATCATCTATCATAAAAAGGAAAAGCTTCATTTTTACTAATTGCTTTGGTTGCTGGTTGCTACTGAGTAGAATCTCTCATGAAATGCTTTTATTTTCCTGCTATTCACAATTTCATATGATTTGGAAATGGCTAATTTTGTTTTCCGTGTTAAACAAACAAAATTTTCAAAGCCATTTTATATGAAAATTTTTTTTTTTTTTTGAGAAATAGATAGCGCGCTACCTACTTCATTTATTAGATAGGTGAATTAAGCAACAAGTGTGGGACAACCAGATCCCGAAAAAAAAAAAAAAAAAAAAAAAAAACTAAAAGGCGGGTGAAAGATCCCACTCCTTTACAAGGAGAGTCAGCCATTTTATATGAAAAATTTAGGGGCAATTGCTTATATACCCCTGAAAAGTTTCCAATTTTTCGATTTACCCCTCTTAGAAGGCTAATATTGAAAATACCCCTCATACGTTTCAACCTATTTCTAATATACCCTTAGAGTTAAAATCTGTTAAGTAACTCTGTTATCTCTGTAAAATTACTATTTTACCCTTTTCAAATATATCCTTCTACTATTACTGTCTTTCTTATTTGCCCTTAAAGTCAGGGGCACAAAAAGAATTTCGACTTTTGGTCTTTTCCAATATACCCCTCTACCGTCACCAATCTTTCTTATTTGCCCTTAAGTTAAGGACAAAATTGGTATTTTAATTTTTTTTAACTGTGGTAGATACTTAACTCACGTTTAACCCAGATTAACTTAACAGGAGATAACTGCGGGGGTATTTTGCAATAACGGTGGAACGTATGAGGGGCATTTTAGAAAGAAAAAAAAAGTAGGGGTAGATCGGATATTTTCAGACGCATGAGGGGTATATAGGCAATTATCCCAAAAATTTATTAGTTCTGTATTTTTGTAAATGTGGGCTACTTTTTTTAAAATTTTGTAGATACGGTTCAAATTTTTTAAAAATTGATCAAATTACTCTAATTCGTCTCTCTCCTGTCTGCCTCTCTTTTTCCTCTCTCTCTCTCTCTCCTCCTTTCTCTCCGTCCTTCTCTTTCTCCTCGATCGCCTCTCGCCGTTGCGCTCCTCATCACCTACGTCACCGACGTCTCCGCCGCCACCAACTGCCTCGAGCACTCGTCCTGCAACAGTCATCTCTACACCGACCCCTCGCCATTGACCCCAACCCAAATTCTTCTACGCCGCCAACCTCTCCGCCTTCACGGAGGACCACAACATTTAGGACATGTTTGTTTGGGTGGGAGCGAGATGAAAATGGACAGAGAGGAAGTCGTTTTCGTCATAAACAATCACTTTCGTTATTTAATTCGCTGTAAAAAAATTATAGTCGAAATTTGAGTTAACCTGAAACGGTGTAATTGACTTCGGCCCATCGCGGATCAAAGTCAATTACTACGAAGATAAAAAAAAAATAAACAAATAATATACTAGGTATAGATAGTTATATTTTTTAAATATATTTAATTATAGTACTAATTACTCTTTTATTCGGTTGTCATACTTAAAATATGATAAAAATTTATTAATTAAGTTTTAATATTTTCTTTATTTAGTTTATACAATTAAAATATGATAGAAATTAATTAATTAAGTATTAATAATTTTTTTACTTTATAATTTTATTGTTGTATTTTTATAATTTATGTATAAAAAATTATTTTAATTATTAAAATTAAATTTTAATTATATAAAAATATAATTATATTATTTTTATTTATTAATTTATATATATATATATATATATATATATATATATATATATATATATATATATATATATATATATATATATATATATATATATATATATATATATATATATAAATTATAGTTTTATATCATCCACTTTCTACCAATCAAGCCTAATAAAACTTCACTTCCACAACTACGAAACAAACAGCGGAGAAGAACTAATTTTCACCGAACTTCACTTCAACCCAAAGTACAGTTTCGATGAAACAAACGTACCCACCGCTCTTGAGCAAGTTCATAGTGCAACGTATCGTCAAAAATTATAAAATGCACTAGTTCAGCTAGAGTTTTTTTAGAAGAATAAAGATCTCTATGCTCCTAAATTATTTTCCATGATGAGATTTTCAAATCTTCGATTTGTCCTGTTATATTTCATCTAGAATATTTAAAATATTTAAAAAGTAAACTTTATGAGCTTTCAATATAATTAACTTGCTGACCAAAAAAAGCTAAAAAATCAACAATTAAAAAAAAAAAAAAATCTCCAAAAGAGAGGTGATTGATTCTATACTAAAATGATCTCGCATTAAATAGTATAGAAATAATGAATCAACAATAAAATCGTAGTTCATAGATATTAATATAACTGTAAATCAGCATAAAATAATTTTTATCAAAATTTTATAAGATTTGAATATTTTTATACTGTTAAACTTACAAATGAGTCATATCAACCCTTAAAAATTTTTATTTTGACTTATTTCAATTAATTACTAATAAATGATATAAAGAATACCATAAAATTATTTTCAAAAATACTTTAAATACTGTAAATCAAGTATAATAGAATGGATCATCAATTTGAAAATTTCATCATTAAAAATAATTTAAAACAATGCAGAGCTCTGTACTTCTAAACCAGCTCAGCTGATTTCAAAGTATATGTTAGATTTTATTAGACTTTATCTATATATCCTCTATTAATCTCCGTATTAGACAATCCACGTGTCATCCTAAGCTTAATCCCATTTTTAATTAACACTTAATCTCATTCTTAATTAACGCTATCCGCCGCTTCGACCCCTGCGACCCGTCTCTTCCATAACGCTTAGCCACTTCGATCCCTGCGAACCGCCTCTTCCATAACGTGCCTCTTCCATAATGCTTAGCCGCTTCGATCCCTGCGACCCACCTCTTCATAACGCATATTCCTAAGCTTAATCCCATTCTTAATTAGCACTTAATCCTCTCCTCTTCGCCCCTTTCCCCCCTTCGTCCCCTCGACCTCTCAACTCCCTCGAAACCCTAGCTGTGGCGCGGGCGAGTGCGCGAGGGCACGGGCGCAAGCCGAGGCGCGGGGAGGCGCGAGGGCACGGGCGCGAGCCGAGGGCGGAGGCGCGGGGCCTGGCACGGGAGTGGGCGCGGGCGCCGGCTAGGGGGTGGGCTCCGGTGCTGGCACCGCGGGGCGAGGGCGGGGCCTGGCACGGGAGTGGGCGCGGGCGCCGGCGCGGGGACGAGGGCGGGCGCCGGCGTGGGGGCGGAGCGTAGCAGGAGCAGGCGTGGGGGCCGGGCGCAGGCGTCGGCGCGGGGCGAGGGACGGCGCGGCGAGGTTGGGGACCTCTCTCTCATTCTCTCTCTCTCTCCCGCCACCCTGAAGAGCGAGGGGTACAAAAGATCAATGAAAAAAAAGAAGAGCCAAGTGAGCGGGAGGAGCCTTTCTTGCTCATCAGCGAAGGCAGACTTGGACTCATTGAAGAAAGCACTTGAGGTTCAGACCAATGAGCGATTGCGACATCTAGGGACCCCTCGAAAGAAACTAGGTTTTCCTAAAATACTACAATATATATATATATATATATATATATATATATATATATATATATAGTTGGTAGAAAATTTTTTTTTAACCAAATTAGGTCTTTTTTGAGTTCTAGGTTGGATGGATTGATGTGGGGTTGAGATTATGGTGATAGGTGGTGGTAGTTGGTGGTAGGTGGAATAGTGTTTGATCCAAGGGTATTAGTAATTGTGTAGATCCGTTTAGAAACTTAAGCACCAAGAGCTTGGTCTTAAAAGTATTCTATATATACTTATATATATATATATATATATATATATATATATATATATATATATATATATATATATATATATATATATATATATATTTGTTTATTTATTTATTTATTTATAGTATTTTATTTGTATATAGATATATTATTATTATATAATAATTTATAAAATATAAAATATATAAATAAAAATAATAAATAAATGTTAAATAATTATAGATTATTGGTATTAAGTATAAATATTAATTTTATAATATTAAGCATTCACATATAAATTGTACATTAAAAAATAAAAAAAAATTTAATGCAACTTAAATTTATTTTATATTTGACGAA
Organism: Aechmea fasciata; assembly: GCA_025177825.1. Taxonomy (NCBI): domain Eukaryota; kingdom Viridiplantae; phylum Streptophyta; class Magnoliopsida; order Poales; family Bromeliaceae; genus Aechmea; species Aechmea fasciata. The sequence goes on from CM045930.1 coordinate 11,700,567, forward strand.
AATTAATTACGAGAATCGTAAACAATGATTTCTATTTTCATTCACTAATTAACTAACTATTACGATACTTACTAAAATTATTTCACTAACTAATGGGGGACTATTGTGCCTATTAAATTTTTTTGATGTACTTATTGTATCATTTAAATTAAAATTAACTTTTATAATTAATTTTTAAAATTAAATTTTAAATTCTGAAATTAATTTTTATAATTAATTTTTTAAATTAAATTTTAAAATAACTAAAAGATCGCTGGTCTCTTAACTAGTTATAATTTAAAACTTGTTAAGTCCTCCTGAGAGCCCAATAATTATTAATGGGCCTTACTTGGAAGCCCAATTAAAATTTTTTTGTGTAAAATTTAGTTCACATTGGAAACTAAAAAGGTGTTATGAGTATTTATATATTCCTTTATTTTCAAACTAGTTGTTTAGAAAAAAATGAGAGTTATACTCTCGCTTAAGCGTGCAGTTCATATACCCGGTTTTTTTTTTTTAATTTTTTTTCCTGACAACTCGACGCGGAGGAGCAATTTTGCTTCGAGAACAAGGTTTCTACACGCTTGATCCACATGACTTACCTAAACTTTTTTTTAACAGTATTTGTTATTTAATTTTCGTTTTCGGAAGTTGTCTAAACATGAAATTAAACTTTTGAATTGATTTTTAAAAAAGATTATAATAAAAAATTGGAAAGATTTTCCAACAGTATACAATATAAATATTTTAAGAAAAACAAAATACTCCAAAAGTTAGCAAATATTTTATCACTATATATCTAAAATGATGGATTTCTATATACAATAAAAAAAAAATTTGCGATTGAATTCTCTAGAATAAACAAAACCTCATAAAAATTATTTTTAAAAATTCAAAGAAAAGACAATATTTTAAATCCGGGTTGAACAACAACGGGAAAATGTTGAAAGAGTGACACCCCCATGACGTCATAAATATTTAAATTTTTAAATTTTATTATATAAAAAAATTATATATTCTTATTGTAGTATCATAATTAATTATAAAATACTGATTTTTAAATCAAATTAAGTAGATATAAATTTCCAAATATCATTTTTCACAATAAAAAATAAAACCAATCATAAATAAAACTAAAAAGTATACTAACAAAGAAAAAATTTAAAAAAAATAGCCAGTTTATTCAGAATCGGATTGGTCCGGTTTGCTATTCAAATTGTGGGCTCAAACGGTTCAAAACGGGTTTTTAAGTTGGGCCTTGGATCCATATCTCGGCCCGAACCCAAAATTAGGCCGAAAATGGAGCCCACTAGTTAATTTATTAATTGCCGTACGACCGGCCTGGAATCGAGTGGACCGAACGGTTCGATATTTAAAAATGAACCGGACCGAGCAGAACTGGACCGGGCCGGATGTTTCTAGGGACGTCAATGGGGCGGATTCAAAACAACGGATTTTCAAAAATCCGAACACGAACCCGACTCCAAACCTGAAACCCGAACCCCACTCCAACTCCAAACCCGAAACCCAAACCCGAATCTGAACCCGACGGATTTTAAAAATCCATATACAAACCCGAACCCGACCAAAAACCCGGAACCCGAACCTGAAAATCCGACCCGAAACAATTATTTCTCTTTTCAATTTTTCAAAATATATATTACATTAATCTAAATTTTTAAAATATAAATTCAAATAAAATATCAAATTTTTATATACATATTATATATAATGTAAAATAAATTCGAGTTTGGATTGAGTTCGGGTTTGGGTCGGGTATAGTCAAAACACATATCCGTTTGAATTTTTTTTTTTTTTTTTTGATATTCACATCCGAAACTATATCCATTTAGTATCGTATAAATTTACCGAGTTCGGATTCGAATTCGGATAAAATTTCGGGTATCCGTACCCACTGACGCCCCTTCAACGATAGGCCATTTTGAAATGGATTCTTAACTATTTTTCTTTTCATTGGGTCACCCTTAACTTGTATTTTTTTTTTTTTTGTTTGATTTATGATACTTAGTTATTTATTGGTTTATTAACCATTAATTATTTTAATTTTATTTGGTAAAAAATAATTAAACTTATTAAATTTTGACGAAATTACTAGCGAATTTATTAAAAATTTCAACTTATTTGATTAAAAAAGCTTAATTATGAAAAACAAAACAAAAAAAAAGTTAAATATCCAAGTCCCCAATGAAAAGTAAAAAAAAAAAACTGAAGTTGAGGGGGTCAATTTCAAATAATCTATATACAAGGTGGTAGCATGCTACCTGCTTCGTTTATTTCATTTAGACTTCGTTTGGGATCGCAAGGAGATTGCGTTATGTTGATTTAGGCTTCGTTTGAGATTGCGGGGAGATTACGTTACGTGTGGTGAGAAAGTACGGGGAGATTGCCGTACGTAATATTATGTTCCGCATATCACGATGAGTCCGTTACAATATATTTTCTGCGGTCCACCGGAAAACACAGAAGCATATCACTATATGTTTTTTTCACAACAACATTTTATCTAATAGCATTAGATATATCTCAATACCAAACTAAACCTTAGAAATAAATTTAGCTAAAAATGTGAATCAATTAGGATTCGAACTTGGGACCTCGGATACCAACCACTAAATCCTTTGTCACTTGCTCTAGAGATGGTCGGTGTCTCCATACAATGTTGTTTGCTTCGACTGGACAATTTATGTAAAAACCCTCTTTTTTATCATGTATTAATTTATTTTTTAAACCCTTATTCCTCTCCTTATATCCAAATAATATTTTTTTTATAGTGGAGAAATTGTAGTTCCCTCTTATTAGGAATAAGAGGGAATAAGAGTGGAACAACTGTTCCACCCTCCCCCTTTGGAACAAGCTTGTTCTAATTTGAGAACAAGCTTCATTAAAATCTAAATCTAATTTGAGAACAAGCTTCATTAAAATCTAAATCTAATTTTAATTATTATATTAACTTATTAATTAATCTAATTAATATATTTAAGTCAGTATCTATTACTTAAATAGTTAATTAATTAATTAATTTAATATCTATGATTAATTAGCTCATTAAAAATTAATTATTTGATGTGTTTATCTAATAACTAATATTTACATTGGTCAACTAATTAATATTTTGACTAATTAAATTAATTTTTTAACTAATCATCTAACCAATTAAATAATTTTCTAATTAATTAAAAAGTTAAGTAATTTTTAATTAATTAATTTATATATTTTTTATTATCTTATACAATATTCTTAGCTAATAAATTATTAATTTATTAAATTATTTTTAATTAATATTTTGCTGCTAGTTAGTTAGAAAAAAAATATTTTTAATCTAAAATTATAATTACTTCTTATTCTTACTATTCCAATCTAATTAATCATCCAACTACTATTTATCTTATTAATTTTCACGAACAATTCAATTTTTATTCAAACAAAAAATTAGTCATATATACTCCTACTTATTCTATCCCAGAAATAAGTAAATCATGCTTATATCTGAACCAAACGGTATATACTGACCAATTAATAATTAAATGCAGGTAATTTAATAAACATGCACCATGTATATATATATATAGAGAGAGAGAGAAAGAGAGAGAGAGAGAGAGAATTGAGCTCCTATGCTTTTAAAAGTAGGGGGCATTGAATTGAATGGGTGGTTAGTTAAATAGTATAATCTAATGGGTGAAAACAATCGAAGGTTTAGATATAATGGTAAAAAAATCACAAGCACAAAGGGTTTGGTGCTTTTACAAACAGCATTGCTGGACTATATATATATATATATACTGTGCTATTAATAGCATTAAGTCATTGGTGCTACCAAGTTTTTGGCCATTGGATTGAGAGATGTGTGGTTAGGATGATATGGGCCCCCAAAGGTTAAGTGGGTGCATGGTTGGTTGAATAGTATGATCTAACGGGTGAAAATCATTAAAAGGAAAACTTGAAAGACCGAACGCTTCAGACTATCGAGCAAAGATAAGACTATATATATATATATATGGATATATGAAAGGACATGTATAATATATAGTTTACTTTATGCACATTAAAGTTTTATTTATGGCTGGTCCAGAGATTCCAACTTTTAATTAATATTGGGACTGTACCAAATGTACAGTGAAAAGTTAAGTATTAAGATAACAAGAATATGGTAATGCTAGGACCATATCATGAATATAAAGTAAGTGAAGGGGTCTGAACTAAAATAGAAGTAGATTTTAATGTTATGTCGGCTATATTATTTTCAGCAGTGGTCTAGGTTTGGCATAGGTTGCAATTAATTTATTATCCAAATTAACTTGTTTCCTTAATTGTATCAATTATAATATGGGGTTAGTTTATTTGGTCCTCAAAAGGAGTATTAGCCCTTTAATTAGATATATTATTAGATATGCTTCAAAATTTGAATATTGGTTTCTATTTTGTACCCCCGAGTCTCCGACAGCTTTACGATGCGACAAATTTTGAAAAATAATTTGTGAAAGAAAAAATAAATGTCTGTGATAAAAACGGAGAGCTCGGGCCTACTAAAAAAACTCGTTGAGGAATTGTTTTCATATTGTATCCTTTTTTTTTTTCATATTGAAGTTATTTGCTTCTTCGGTCGTGGTTTTTTTCTTATATTGAAGTTATTTGCTCTTTCGTTCGTGGTTTTTTTTTTTTCCTGTAAAGATTTCTTTCACATAAATTTTTGTGTTTTATATTTTCTCTCTTTTTTTTTTATTTTATTATGTGGTTTGTCAACTTTGCGGTTACTGTTTTTCCTTTCTGTTTGTGCATTCGTCATAACATATATATATCTATATTGTCAAATTATTTTAAGCACCCTTGTTGTAGTTTAGAGCTTAAGATCAATTAAGCAACTCTTGGAATTTTTTTTTTCTTTTCCCATTAATTTAGCAGCAAGGAATGGTGTGCCTTAAATTTAATGGTGCAAAATAGTCTAACTAGGGTATGATATATATGGAATCCAATTGTTTAGGTGTTATATATGAAGGGAAGGTGTTTTAACCACATTGTAGAAGACATAATGAGGACATAGAATTTTTATACTTCTTATTAGTGGAGCACCTAGCAAAAACTAAGTATCCACATGATTTGTTGCTTAATAAATCAAGAAGCGGGTAGCCACCGACCGTCCCTAGAGCAAGTGACAAAGGGTTTGGTGGTTGGTATCCGTGACCCAAGTTCGAATCCTAGTTGATTCACACATTTCCAGCTAATTCTAAATGAAATAAATGAAGCGGGTAGCGTGCTACCTTTCTCTCAAAAACATAAATAAATAAATAAATCAAGAAGCCTAATTAAAAGCTTAAAGATGCACAATCAATTAATGCACCCTTTTTTGTCTTTGTTGCTTCCTCCTTGTTTTCTGGTGCATTGCTCTTGTCATGTGCAACTGATCCAAAAGCCATCTCCTCACCCATCACAAAGAAAACTTGAGCTCTCACTCTTTCCTTTTTTACTTCCATTTAGTAAGCTTGAAAGGTACCCACATCTAATTCCATTTCCTTCGGAAACTCAAAGGGGAGCATTTAATTCAGTGCCCTTGATGTGTTCCCCTCCCCATCACAATCAAAAACACATGCCCACTTTGTTTCTTTACCTCTCTTTCATACACAGAGAAATCGTCGCACGCGCCCGGTACATGCACCCACAAAACTCTGATCACTAGTTTAATTATACGATACGAAAAAAAAACGTGATTTACGTGTAAGTTCTTTAGATGTTGCCTATTAATTAGTTTATCAAAAGTAGATTTTGCTTGTGAAAATTTGATCGTGAAACGCGCAAATGTGGTGCATGATTGGACAGATTACATGCACTGAGTGCACGCGACAATTAATGTCTCCTCCTCCTCATGTGATCGATGAGAGTGAAATGAGTGATTTGGTTCAATCGATCTTGGAACCAGCTTTTCCTTAACAAGGAAAGGTCCCCTCATAAAGTGGATATCGATGTTAGAGGTAGCTATATAAGCCTACTCATTGCTCTCTCTCTCTCTCTCTCTCTCTCTCTCTCTCTCTCTCTCATTTGAACCTATCTAGTGCTAGGGTTTCATCAAAAAGCGTGCTCTTGACTGTTAAAACAGGCAATAAATAGCCATCTTGTGTGGAATCCACACCATATGCCTAGCTAGTGGGTACGTGTACTGCTGATCATTGAGTTCCAATCCTTGTGTAGCCCTAAGCTAGTGTGGAATCACTTCTTTATTTCATCAGAGTCCTCATCAGTGTACGTAGTATATTGATTCTTTTTGTGTCAGTGAGTGTGTTAAATGAGCTTGTAGAAGAAAGCAAAAGTGCTTACTTCTTTCCCTTCCTCAAGTACGTTTATTAACTGCTCGTTCAGAGATACTAGTAGTATTAGAAGAAGCACTACATATATATACATACATGCATGTACACTTTTGATCGTACGTACTCTTCTCTATTACAGATTCAGAGATACTAAATTGCACCCCCCTTTTTTTTTCTTTTTTTTTTTCTGATCGAGCTCAAAACATATTGAAGCTTTCTAGTACGGCAAAAGCTATAGATTTGGATGTCTCTGTCTTTTCAGACGGTCGATCGTGTAACCAAAAATAGAAGTAGGCCAGGCCAAACAGACCCTAATATATATATAGCTCAACATCACCTTAGACTTTTATTCATGATAAAGGCAAAATGCGTGCGTCCGTGCACTCACGTACGCCTGAGAGGAAGAGGGAGCAAACACACACTGTTGTGCGTGCACAGAAACACGCACGCGCACACGCACACACAAGAGAGAGAGAGAGAGAGAGAGAGAGAGAGAGAGAGGCTAGCTAGGCTAAGTTATAGTAGTTAGAGATAAGAGAGTTAGGGTTCTTGCTTGGTCAATATAAAAAGAAGTTTTGGAAGATTAGGTTGGTAGGATTGGATGATGGCGAATTTGTATGAAAGAGTTGGGGTGTTATCCACTATATAGCACTCGTAGGGTGTGGGCCATGCATGAATATATGGTCGACTATACGTCCCATTTTTGGCAACTCCCACCATAATGGCCTTATCTTCTCTTTAGACCCTCTCCTCAATAGTGGATACGTAATCGATTAATTAACTCAGCTATATATATATATATATATATATCTAATTACATGTCAATGTATATATATATATATATATATATATATATATATATATATATATATATATATATATATATATATATACACATAATATATAGATAGATAGATATATACCTTTATCTTTCTATGAAAAAAAGAGAGAATTAAAAAGGGAGAAATATATAGAGTGAATGGTTCTTTATGCTTGCGCATGCATATATGCACTCATACATGTGATTCCAAACCCTTTTGGGTTGGGAATTAATTAATTTCGCATTTCGCATTTCTCATTATTTTGTATTATTCTTATTCTAATTACATGAAACTCATGCATTGGCCATGCATGTATGATCGATATAGCTAGTATTGCTTAATCTGTAATTATATGATACATCATAGTAGTGCGCTAAGCCTTTTTGCAGGCCATAAAAGTGCAGGTCCTCAACCAGGTAGACCTAGCTAGCCCTAGATTTTTCTCTTAAATTTTTTTTTCTTTTGCCTTTGTTCCTTAATTTTCTTTTCTTTTTTTTCGCTTTAAATAGTGAGGTTGAAAAACCAACTTAAGGCATGCCTTAATTTGATTTATGGACCAAGATTGCTTTCGCACTGAAATGTTCTTTAACTTTTAATTAGGTGATAAAAAAAAAATGCACAACTAGTTATTTATGATATTAATGTCACGCCCTGCAACCACAACTAATTTGGTCGGTTCAGGCGCGTCGAACAAACGCCAAACGGATAGAACCTCCCCTGGATAGAACCTCCCCTGTCCGCCCAAAGCTCAACAACACGATCATGTACAATCAAGTGCCCAGAAAAACTCAACAACATACATAATCAACGAGGAGCGCCACAAGCGCTAAACAAGAAAGATCAAGCAAGAAACAAGGATAGTGAACAAATAGAAAAATTCTATCTATTACATCACATTCAACCATTTATATAATTGATTACATTTACATCTCCCAAAAGCATCTCACCACCTATACATCATCTAACACTCATATACATAGGGTGTCTCTCATGCAAAAAGGAAAGCCACTACTACTACTAGGATGCTATATATGCCCTTACCGCGATCCTCGTCCAGAGCGCTCGAACTTGGCCCTGCAACAATTAACTACTTAATTCCTTTATATTGTTGATTAAGAACTAATTGATGGTGAGATTACAGTACTATATATCTAACATGGAAGAATTAATATAGACGCAACATTTTAATACGCGATCAACGCAATCACTTAAGTAATACGTACGTAGAGCTAGTTCCTAGCTGTTCATGACTTATTATTACCATCATCTCTTTGCTTTATTTGGAAAATTGCTTTTGCTTCTGTTGGTAGCTAGCAAGAGTGAAGATTCTATTGAAATCGCTATGTGAATTTCAAATTGATGACAAGTACGTCGCAACTTACATTATTAGTTAGACAAGATGAAAGGATCGCCACGACTTGAAAGTGATCGAAGCATGATGAATCAAGTAGGAAGATGCTTGTTGCGCGCGATTATGCCTATCACATTGTAGCACTTCAATTCTCTTCACATGGACCACAACTTCAACAATTTCCTAAGCTTGAGTCTTCATTTTCAATTGAGTACATGGTCTTACAATCCAATCCTATGATAAAATTTTGTTTTGAAAAATTCTTTTACTTTGATGATATATATATATATATATACATATATATATATATATATGCAACGTACGTGACATCGACATGCATAACTGTTAGTTCCATTAACTTGTGGGTGTGTTTTCCACTTGCGACACCTCTAACATCATCGATCGGAGAGAAGCGTTATTAAACCTCCAGATGCAAAAGATTAATTATTTCACGAAAACTTATATTATTTGAGAAAACAAATGACTTTAGAACTTCAAATACTCAAAACTATATATGGGCCAAAACCTAAATCATAAAATAAAAAAAAAAAAAAAAAGCAATATATAATGTTACTGGCCGGAACCAATTAACTAGGTTTAATGTAAGAATGCAATTAAAGCAAATGAACATCAACAACCATCAGAAAAAAGAAAATTAAAGAATTGATTAACTATTGCCTACTGAAACCTAGCTAGTTTCTTGGCTTTAAAAAAAAAAAAAAAAAAAAAAAAAAAAAAAAAACTTCTTTTAGTTTTGCCAGTATATAGTTGCATCTCATACGTCTTTCCCATGTTAAAGAACTAATTGGGAGTTTTTGGAATTAACAACTCTTATATAATTAGTAGTTAATAGTTTTCTCAAAAAAGGAGCTAAAAATGGTAGTCCTCTTGTATATATATATGAAGCTTATATAATTATACAACACGTTTACTTTTGCACGCTTAAGCTGAACTTTGAGTTATGATTAAGTGAATGCGGATTTGGCTAAGAAACTTTGTATTTCTTTCTTAAGTTGTTTGATTCCTAAATGTAGCATTACTACAGAAGAATACAAACTATAGGAGGTAGTTAATACTAAGGGATAATTGCCTATATATCCCTCATGCGTCTGAAAATATCCGATCTACCTCTACTTTTTTTTCCTTTCTAAAATGCCCCTCATATGTTCCACCGTTATTGCAAAATACCCCCGCAGTTATCTCCTGTTAAGTTAATCTGGGTTAAACGAGAGTTAAATATCTACCACAGTTAAAAAAAATTAAAATACCAATTTTGCCCTTAACTTAAGGGCAAATAAGAAAGGTTGGTGACGGTAGAGGGGTATATTGGAAAAGACCAAAAGTCGAAATACTTTTGTGCCCCTGACTTTAAGGGCAAATAAGAAAGACAGTGATGATAGAAGGGTATATTTGAAAAGGGCAAAATAGTAATTTTACAGAGATAACAGAGTTATTTAACAGATTTTAACTCTAAGAGTATATTAGAAATAGGTTGGAACGTAAGAGGGGTATTTTCAATATTAGCCTTCTAAGAGGGGTAAATCGGAAAATCGGAAACTTTTCAGGGGTATATAAGCAATTGCCCCTAATACTAACATGTCTATGTAAGAACAAAATTTTGGGGCATGGGAAAAGCATGCATGCATGTCTTTGTATGCAATAAAATTGCCCCTACGGACTAGCTGAATTGGTTGCATGTTGGTGGATCATCTGGAAGACGAGGAACAATCTTATCTTTCGAGACACCCAATTTGACCCAGTTCTAGCTATCTAGAGGCTCAAGCAACTGCTACTTACGTAGAAAGATCTACTCTGAATTTTTTTTTCCTCGAGATTCAAAGTTTTTTTAGCGCTCTTGTTTTAGTTTCTGTTTTCTTCTCGAGGCCCTGGTTGCCTTAACCTTGTAGCCTAATTCATTTATCCAATGAATGAAGCAAGTAGCATCTATCTATTACTATATACTAAAGGAGAACCCTTAATGATCTCTATGTCAGAATCTGACACGTAGCTTTCTATATGCTTGCCACATGTCAAACTCTATTATATTTACTATATTATTAAAAATCAAATTAATTATAAACCCTTAATGATCTCTTATACCAATTAAACAATTATCTAAATCTTAAACCGTAAATACTAATTCAAAATTTAATTTTGATCTAGATTTAAATTCAAATGCGTCAAAATTTAATGGATTATTTGAGATGAACTATTTACTATATTATTAAAAATCAAATTAAAACAAATTAATTACAAACCCGTAATGATCCCTTATACCAATTAAACAATTATCTAAATCTTAAACCGTAAATACTAATTCAAAATTCAAAATTTAATTTTCTATTTTATAACCGTAAATCTTACTCATTTTGATGAAATATTTGCTAATGTCGCTAATGACAAATATTTAGTAGGTAAGAGTTGTTACATGCATCAAATATTTAATTTTTAATTTTTAATTTTTAATATGTGTACCTACTATATTAATTCTTACATCACATTTTTCTAATTTATTAGATGTCATTGGAAAGCTTTACGAAATTAGTAGAACAGAAGAAAGCTGCAAAGATGATAAAGAAACAAAAAAGATTATGATACTATTTGAGGATGACAAGTAGGTGCTCATAAATATAAATATATCTTTTAAATATTTATATGTTTTTTTTTCAATTAGCTGCTTATTATTATAAATAGATGACTAGACTAGATTGACAGTTATATGCAAAACAAATTATATTGTATTGTATTTATTTTCAACAATTCAACTCTGTCATTTTATTTTTTAAATAACTTTAGATATTTTTCTAAAAAAATTCACTAATATTATGATATTTATCATTTCACTTATTTAACAATTTATCTATATTGTTATTGGAGCAGATACTTTCCATATTCATGCAACAAAATTTTTTTTCTTTATATTTTTTTTGAAAACCAACATCTATATATTTTTGAATCTTAAAAATTGGTATGTCTCTTATATACGTGTGCTTACTCTAATTTGTGTTAAATATGAAAGTTTAGTAGATCTTATTATATGCTTAATTAATATTAATGTCATTTGTAATTTTTCATATTAATTTTAGTTATCATTTTGTTTTGCACATCAATATGTAAATGTAAATTATTTTGTACACCAATTCATAAATAATAGAGTAGGGTTGAATTTTGCTTTTTTACTTGAGTATTTATTTTAGTCCATAATTTTTTTTCTCTAGCTTTTGTATTTTAATATGTACTATAATTAAGATTGATAGTATATTTCTTTATTTGTTAAAAAAATATTCTAAAAAATATAATATTAATTAGAATATTTTTTTTATCATCACATAAAAATATTTATTATTTTATATTATCATACTATCCGTGCATCGCACGGGTGAAATTCTAGTGCTATCTATTTCTCAAAAAAAATAAAATTGCCCCTAAAATATATTAGTAAAATTAAGTGTTCGTGCAATGCACGTTTAGCACAAGAAAAGAAAACAAGAATTAGAAAAAAAATATATACTAAAATTATAAAAGATAAGTTTACTTGAGTTAATTTCCATATATATGATTTAATATTTTTACGTTCAAATTTGATAAGCTTGATTGTCAATAAAATTAATTAGTTTTATTTAATTGGAATCATGTAATCTGGCATGAAAAATATGAAGAATCGTGGTGGATTTATTAAGTTTAATTTGGTTTATTTATAAAAATTAAATAAATAGGAGACGTGAATAGCTAATGTTAATTAGTTGATGAGTTAAAAAAATGATTAGAGGATGTGGTTAAAGACAATTTATACACGTATTTTAATTACAGGAATGTTTTGAAGAGAGAAAATCAAATAAAAAAATTCTATTCACTGTGTATGTACTAAAGATAAATAAACACGTCTCTGTGTTTATGTATGTATGAATGCATATATACACACGTCTGTTTGTGTGTATATGCATATATTTGTATATATATATATGTGAGAACAGCAGGTTGTGTGGGGTAAATTAAATTTATTTAATAAGGTATATGTTACAATTAAAGACGTTTTTTTTTATATTTAATGATGCTTAAAAGCGCCACAATTTATTGCAACGTCAGTTTTGAAAGCGTCGGTCAAAATGTCGGCAAATGAAGAGTCGCCACGTATATATTGACGCTTATACCAAGCGTCGGTAAAATACATTCTGACGCTTTAAAGCGTCAAGATATACGCTTTAAAATGTCTGAATTTTTAAAATCCTGACGCTTTAAAGCGTCGAAAAATTAAAAATAATAGTAAAATTTATCATTTTATTATTTAATAAATTATTTGATATCATATAACGACGTTTTTTGAAGCGTCGGTATTTTCTATATTGTAAAAAAGTTTGGAGACGCTTCCCTTAAGCGTCGTCTAAAAAGCGTCATTATATTAACTTTTTTCTATTGAGTGATTTTTTCCATAACAAGATAGTCTACATGTGAAGATTTCCTTTCTACAAGAAAAATGCTATACTTAATTAGAAATAAATTTTACAACACTTTATAGATTAGCATGAATATGTGGCGGTATAAGAGTAATTCAAGTTCTTCCTTCACCATGAGGCAAAGCATCTGCAATTAATTCATCTACACTAAGGAGTTGTTTGGTTACGTAGTTGCAACTGCACTGCAGTCATAACTATATACAGATCTAATTAAATCTACGCGCGTTTGTTTTGATGCATTTGCGCATTAATTGCTGCAGTAGCAACTGTACGAGAAGGTTTAACTATAGCAGTTGGAACTAAGCCTAAATTGGTCGCAATTCTGCAATACTTAGAGAGAGTAATTTAAAATAAAGGTAAGCTTACCTCCGTAATAACTTTTTAAATTGATTATTTTTCTTTTTTTTCCTATAGAGCTGGTAATCTCACCTCCTAATATTTAATGATAGGAATTTATAATTGTACTTTTCAACCACATGTAAATAAATCAAGTATTTATATATAGCTACAACACTTTTTGCTATGTCTAACTAAATAAGTTGCATATAATTATAATTGATGTATATATTTTGACGGCATGTATCGACTCTAACTACGCTATATTTATAATTACATCAAACCGAACGGACCCTAAAAGACATAATGCAACTTTTGATACTTAACTATTTGTAATTAATTAACTTGTCATAATAATCTCAATTGAATTCATGTTAAGTACATTGTACACTACTCTAGCTAGTTACCATTCTAAAAGGTTGCCTTCTATATATATGTATGTGGATACTAATGTTAATTCATGTTTGGAAATTCCACTATATATATTATGCACAAGGTGATCAAATTTTGATTATTTAACTATGAGCTATGTAAATGATCTATATTAATGAGTTTTGCAACCATAATATATATTTTCTCTCCCTAACACCAGCAATTGCATGTCTTCCCAACGAAATGTAATATTTGAATTATTACCTGTCATATAGAGGCCACCATTAATTTGTATTTAAACTGTATATGGTCTCTTCATGAAAAATAATGCAACTTACATGTGCTACTAAAAGATTACTCTGACATATGGGCTTTACAATCCATAATTTTAAACTTGAATAGAGATTTATTGACCCTGGTAGGGAGTTGCTTGGCAAGGATATATATAGATTTTATATTGAGGGAGAGAAGGTGTATATATATATATATATAGAGAGAGAGAGAGAGAGTTGAGCTAGAATACTTTTAATAGCACCATTGGGGTGGTGCTATTGAGTTTTTAGCCATTGGAAGGAGAGATGTGAGGTTGAGATGATAGTGGTCGGTGTTGGTAGGTGGAATAGTGTTTGATCCAAGGGCTATTAATAATCAAGGAGTAGATCCAATGGCTAAAAACCTAAGAGCACCATGGGGGAATACTTCCAAAAGTATTCTAGCTCAATTCTATATATATATATATAGAGAGAGAGAGAGAGAGAGTTGAGCTATAATACTCTTAAGAGCACCGAGCCCATTTTACTCTCGAGTTGTTTTCGATGATAGAGCTTCCAAATTGATGATCGGCTCCGTTGAACATGATCTATACCACTTAAAGTGTTTAGAAATCAAATTTCAAATATTTTTGACATCATTTGCCTAATGATCAAAGGGTTTCAAAATTTGTAATTTTAATGGTGGATAAGAGACGTTTTCTCGTTTAACGGTGTAAAGATATCCAAATCAATTGAATTTTTGTTAGAAAATTCTTTAAACTATTTAAAACAAGATCTATACTCTTGATCTTGATTACAAGACTCCTATCATCATTTTTTAAAGAATATTCATTTTCAATCATTCATTTTCTGTTCACTAGATGGATACAAGAACAATATCGAAAGTGCGTGAAATTTGATTTCTAGGTAGTTTAAATGGTTTAGATCATATTTAACGGAGCCGATCGTCAATTTGAAAGCTCTATCATCGAAAACAACTCGAGAGTAAAATGGGCTCGGTACTCTTAAGAGTATTCTAGCTCAACTCTATATATATATATATATGGTCATGGCTACTATACTATTATTATGAGTATTGAGCTCTACTAGTCATAAGTTGTTTTCGATGATGGAGCTTTCGAAATAAACGATCCACTCCGTTAAATATGATCTAGAATATTTGAAACTTTTAGAAAATAAATTTCGTAAATCTTCGAAATCATTATAAAGTCCATCAAGCGAGCATAAAATGAACGGCCAAAATCAAACGATGTCCTAAAAAAGGATGATTGGATCCTTCAATTCAAGATCAGAGTTATTGATCTTTATTTAGGTAGTGAATAAAATTTTCTATCAAAAATTCAACAAATTTTGATTCTTTTACACCGTTAAACTAGCAAGTATTCCATATCAGCTGTTAAAAATTATCTCGGATTTTTGCTATCGATGACATTCTAGCTCAACTCTCTCTCTCTCTCTCTCTCTATATATATATATATATGTATATATATATATATAGAGAGAGAGAGAGAGAGAGAGAGAGAGAGAGAGTGTAGGTCTTGTGTGCTATTAGGAGTATGGGGCCCTTCGTGTTCCTAAGCCGTTTTCGATGATGGAGCTTCCGAATCGACGATCGGCTCCGTTGGACTTGATCTAGCGTATTTAAAGTTTCTATAAAATAATTTTTACGATTTTTTGATATCATTTGCCTAGTGATCAAAATAATTCAAAATCAATAATTTTTAATGGTTGATATCTGCCGTTTTCAAGTTTAACGGTATAGAAGCATTTAAATCAGATGAAATTTTGATACAAAATTCTTTATACTATCTACAACAAGATCAATATTTCTGATCGAAAATTTTAGTGCTATATCACCACTTTATATAGAATTTTTATTTGGAGACGTTAAAAATTATTGATTTTGAATCCTTTCGTTTGCTAGGTAAATGATATCGAAAATTTGCAAAAATTATTTTCTAGAAACTTTAAATACGCTAGATCAAATCTAACTGAGCCGATCGTCGATTCGGAAGCTCCATTATCGAAAATGACTTAGGAGCACGGAGGGCTCCGTGCTCCTAATAGCACATACAAGAGAGGACAAAGAGAGGACAAGTTGGGGTTGTGGGATAGGAACCCACTTGCCTTCATCTTCTTCTTAACAAACAAAAAAGATCATTATCCTATAACTTTGTCTTCTGGCTCCCCATTTTCTTTTTTCTTAATTATTATTATTATATATTATTGTGGGAAGCATTATGGCTTCGATCATATGCTCTCAATAATCTCCATATATAATAATGATATACTAGCATGCATGCTATGCCTTAAAATTGGAGTTGTTTCCTAGATTCCAACTATATATATATCTAGTAGATTATGCAATAACCGAGGAGGCCCCATTAATTAGTCAATAGCTCACAAAAGTTGATCTCTATCACTTTTCTGAAAAGTTAGCCAATCATTGTGTTATAGCATCTAATTAATAATATTGGAGATCGAACTTATAGTTAGTAATAGAGCTAGCCACACGTAATATACGTGCATTGAATCTGATCAAGTCTAATTTGTAATCGCTAATGAAGTTAAACAAATTAACTGATTTTGGTAATAACAATTCTTTTTGTTAGTAGTATTTTTCTTAAGAATCACTGTGAATATATACAACTTATCTTATAATACATGCATTACTTTCTATGCGTGACAATTAATAGGAGGAAAATGTACGAGTTATGATACAATGTCATGCCCAAAATCAAACCATGCATGAATTGAAAATTTTGTCAATGCAATATGCAAATCAAATAGAAGAGAAACAATAACTTAGTAAACAAATTAAAGTGAGAAATATTACCTTGGTTGTACAAAGATAATGCTAGAAAATGGTCATTGCATATATATATATATATATATATAGAGAGAGAGAGAGAGAGAGAGAGAGAGAGAGAGAGAGAGAAAGAAATCCAACTACTATATTATCGGTAGCACGAAGCCTTCCGCACTACCAAGTTATTTTTAATTTATTATACGTCTTCTAAATCGACGATTGATTTTGTTAAACATGATCTACAATATTATTGGAAATATTTATAAACCAAATTTCAAATTTTTTTGATATAATTTGACTAGTAATCAAAAGGTCACAAAATTGACCATTTTATTGGCCGATGTGATGCGTTTGTAAATTTAACAGTATAAAATAATTCAAATCTGGTGAAATTTTTATAAAAAAATTGTCTTCACTATTTAGAGTAAGATCAGAATCTCTGATCTTAAATTCAATTTTTTTATCATCATTTTTTGTGAGATTTTTATTTTTAGTCGTTTATTTTTAGACTACTTATTTGATACGCAATTGATGTTGAAAAATTATAAATTTTGGTTTTCAAGTACTCTAAATAGTGTATATCAAATATAATGAAGCCGATCGTCGATTCAGAAGCTGTATCATCAAAAGTAATTTAGTAATACGGACACCTCCGTACGTACTACTAATAGTATAGTAGTCAGACTCTACACACACGCGTGCGCGCGCACACACACACACACTAAATCATGTACAAACTCACTTGAGCTGGAGTGGTTTCAATATGGAGTT